>CM064538.1:24463839-24468839 GCA_032716605.1 Paralithodes platypus
ATATATATATACCGTATATATATATATATATATTACTTATTTACTTATTATGTTTGTTTTATCGTTTCCTTCCTAGAGTTCTTAAAACGTAAACACAATACCCCCCCTCCCCCCCCCCCCCCCTCTTTCGATAAAAGTTTGTGCATTTTTTCAGTAGAAAAATGCCCCGACCCAAGGCTGGTTCCTCCTAAATTGCAGGCAGAAATTGGGTGAAAGGTTTTAATTCAGATCGCCAAACTAGCGGAACGAACGCCTTAGAATCTCAAAACTAATATGCTAAACATGAGGGAGAAGGGGGTCCATAAAAAGCGAGTACTACCCCCCTTTAATTATACTCTGTTGGACTAATACCTAATTTATTTAATGACATGTGTGATAAATTTCCTGCCTGGGAGTAATTGTATTTTGTCTAATGATGAGATGTCTGCTGGTGACACTTTGGTAGTTATGTAAGGCATGTCTATTATATTATAAGGGATTTTATATATACAGTATATATATATATATATATATATATATATATATATATATATATATACTGTAAAGGTTAACCCTCCTTGCCCGGCCGGCATTTATAGATGTCGATAGTGCTATCCGGGCGATCTGGCCAAAAAACGTTGTATGTAAACATAGGCCTATTTTTAGTTATTTTAACTGCTAGAGAATTCACACAAATCTCAATACGTAGCTCTTACGTGTACCTGTAGACTGGCGTTAAGTAGAGTTCTCTAGGTCAACCGGTTCAGGTGTGATGACGATTTGCGTGGAGAGAGTTTTGCCGCGGATTTAGCCATATCGGACACTTTGGAACACTAATTTTCGCTCTCACTGGCAATGGCGGACAAGGTCGGACTTCTTCTTCTTGTTGAGGCTTGGCGGCGCTCCGATCGGCTTTGTTTACAAAAGGACGCCCGGGCTCCGGGCCTTCACAAGGTGCGTCCTTTTAAAATGCTGCCCGGGCAGGAAGGGTTAATGTAAACTACCCTCGTCAATAACTGTGGTGGAGTGGTCTTGCCACTGGACTGGTAATCCAATGGTTCCGGGTTCGAATCCCGATGTGTCAATGAGAAGATATTATTGGGATGGAATTTGTGCTGTACCTAGTATCAGTGCATTACGGCATTGGGGCATAATATAAGCCGCTGTCACACGAGCGCTTTTTCCGTCCATTTTTTCATGAGCAAATTTGTTCTCGTATTATTTCGGGACGTTTTGGCACTGGGGTATCGGTAACTAGACAGAAGGTGGGTTGTGTTATTAGGCGGCTGGAGTTCTGATAATCAAGGGTATTTTTGTTTAAAACCACAATTGCCCGTAAAAATTGCTCGAAAAAGGGCTCGTGTGACGCCGGTTTTAGGCACCCCTTCTCCTTCTAAACTCTTGATATACACAAATTAATCAAGAGAGAAATAGCTATTAAGGGGAGGTTTCTAGTTTGTTCCCTAGACCTCCATCAAGCTTAAAATTACACCCTCTAGACCCTCTTTCAAGCTAACTTTGTACATTTTTCGGTAGAAAATTTTCCCGGCCGAAGGCCGGTTCTTCTTAAATTACAGGCTCGCTATCGCTCGCCAGGAAAAATTTGACCCCTAAATGACACGAAAGATCTTAAAATTGACAGAAATGGGGCGAAAGTTCCTAAAATCGCCAAACTAATGGGGCGAACGTCTTAACATCTCAAAATCAATGGGGCTAAACCTGAATGAGAAAGGGGTAAAGAAAAAAATCCCTCAAGTGGAAATCTGCCCTTAAAGAGTGAAACCTCCTAATCATAATGCCCTGCCCCATCCCCAGTAATGACTAACCTTACTTAAGGGGAGATCTCCACTTGAGGGATTTTTTTCTGGACCCCTTTCTCCCTCATGTTTAGCCCCATTGCTTTTGAGATTTTAAGACAGTCGCTCCGTTAGTTTGGCGATTTTAAGAACTTTCGCCCCATTTCCGTCAATTTTAAGACCTTTCGTGCCATTTAGGTGTCGATTTTATCCTGGCGAGCGATGGCGAGCCTGTAATTTAAGAGGAACCGGCCTTTTTCTACCGAAAAATGTACAAATTTATCTTGAAAGGGGGCTCAAGGGGGTGTAATCTTAAGCTTGATGGAGGTCTAGGGACCAAACTAAATACCTCCCCTTAACCACACGTTATGTTAAAGGTTAATGAGATTTTAAGACGTTGGTTCCATTAGTTCGGGGATTTTATGACCTTTCGCCCCATTTCTTTGTCAATATTAGGACCCTTCGTGCCATTTAGGTGTCGATTTTTTCCTGGCGAGCGACAGCGAGCCCGTGATTTTAGGAGGAATCGGCCTTTGGACGGGACATTTTTCTACCGAAAAATGTACAAATCTATCTTGAAGGGGGGTCTAAGGGGTGTTTTTCTAAGCTTGATGGAGGTCTAGGGAGGAAACTAAAAAAAAATATATGAATAAATGAATTAATAGGCGGTGGCGCTAATTAGTCATGTCCCAGCTGTCATTACGTTTGGCTGGCTCTGTGCTCCGTTAAGGGGAGGTTTCTAGTTTGTTTCCTACTCCTCCAGCAATCTTAAAATGTCACCCCCTTGAGCCCCTTTCAAGATAAATTTGTACATTTTTCGGTAGAAAAATGTCCCGGCCGACGGCCGATTACTCTTAAATTACAGGCTCGCTATCGCTCGCCAGGATAAAATCGACACCTAAATGGCACGAAAGGTCTTAAAATTGACAGAATGGGGCGGAAATTCTTAAAATCACCAAACTAATGGGGCAAACGTCTTAAAATCTCAAAAGCATTGGGGCTAGACATGAGGGAGAAAGGAGTCAAGAAAAAAGTCCCTCAAGTGGAAATCTCCCCATAATGTCTGTCAGATGTTGAATAGGGGTGGGTAAGTGAAGGAACATGTTGGTATATTTCACTCCATATGAAGAAATGAAGCTTAGATATTGCCGATACCTAATGATGATGATGATTATGATGATTACCGCGGCTGATGATGATTATTTCTCTGGCTTGTATCCATTCGGCCCCATTCAGCCAACTGTTTTAAGACGTTTATCCCCATTCAGGCGTCGATATCTTCCTGGCGAGCGATAACGAGCCAGCATCATATGGAGAAATCCGGCTTCGCTGGAGACATTTTTCTATCGAAAAATGTACAAATTTAGCTTGCTGTCAAAATACATATATATATATATATATATATATATATATATATATATATATATATATATATATATATATATATAAGCTGGCTCGCTACCGCTCGCCAGGAAAATATTGACACCTGGAGGGGGGTAAACGTCTTATAACAGTAGGCTGAATGGGGCCGAATGGATACAAGCCAAAGAGAGAAGCAGAGAAAGAGAAAATCGGATTATTGTGATGAATACCGGGGCTGATGATGATTATTTTCCTGCCGCTGGTGATCACGCGGAGAGGGGGGGGGGGGGGGGGGGTAAAGGGTGAAACCTCATAATCATAATGTTCTGCCCTGCCCTGCCCTGCCCTGCCCTGCCCCTGCCCCGCCCTGCCCCGCCCTGCCCCGCCCTGCCCCATCCCCAGTAATTACTAACCTTACTTATACCGCAGTTAACCACACGTTATGTTAAAGGTTAATGGAGAAAACGTAAGAAAAAAAAATATATATATATATATATATATATATATTTTTTTTTTTTTTTTTTTTTTTTGAGACAATGAACGGAGGAAGGAAAAACACAGATAAAACAAAAAGGTCCATGTGCCTAAAGGCATCCTCCATTCATAAAATGTTTGTAACAACTGGATTTAAACCGGTATATACCAGTATATACCGGTTTATACCGGTATATATATATATATATATATATATATATATATATATATATATATATATATATATATATATATACTGTATAATTATACTATATATATAGTATATATACATATAGAGAAAGAAATACAGACAGACAGACAGAGAGAGAGAGAGAGAGAGGGAGACAGAGAGAGAGAGAGAGAGAGAGAGGGAGAGGGAAACAGAGAGAGAGAGAGGGAGAGAGAGAGGGAAACAGAGAGAGAGAGAGGGAGAGAGAGAGGGAAACAGAGAGAGAGAGGGAGAGGGAAACAGAGAGAGAGAGAGGGAGAGGGAGACAGACAGAGAGAGAGAGAGAGAGGGAGAGGGAAACAGAGAGAGAGAGAGAGGGAGAGAGTTAGTTATTTATTTAGTTTATTTTGTCTATGTGCGTGATGGTGACGAATAGGCAGAGTTGCCTGTAGCGAGTGTTTCCCCAAAGGTTTGGCCAAGAGAGTGACAGAGAGCCAAATTCATAGAGAGTTGGAATACAAAAGCCTGGACACACAGAGTTTAAAGCACTCTCGGTCAGAAGATGAAGGAAAGATTGATTGAGGCAGAGATTTCCAGAGCTTACTTGCTAAGTAGAAGAAGGACTGAGAATTTTTGTTAATTCTTGGGGTGGCAAGCTTGACAAAAAATGGTAGGGACTGTGTTGAAAGGCGGGTGCCCCCCACTCGCCGTAAGTGAGGGGGCTGGAGAACACTCTGGAGACCACTGATAATTGTAATAGCGATAGAATAGTGTGAGGGAGTCTGTAGGGAACTATAGGTGGTGCCAACCAACTTGACAGTAATCATGAACTCCTTAACTTCTTATAACTCAAAATGAATGAAAGCAATCGGGCTGACGTTTCTAGCATTTAGGAAGAGTCCACCAGGAAATAGGTGTGGATATTTACAGCCAGTTTGCTCTACGCCCTATTGAGTTAAGGGGAGGTATTTAGTTTGTTCCCTAGACCTCCATCAAGCTTAAAATTACACCCCCTTGAGTCCCTTTCAAGATAAATTTGTACATTTTTCGGTAGAAAAATGTCCCGGCCGAAGGCCGGTTCCTCTTAAATTACAGGCTCGCTATCGCTCGCCAGGATAACATCGACACCTGAATTGCACGAAAGGTCTTAATATGGGGTGAAAGTTCTTAAAATCGCTAAACTAATGGGGCAAACGTTTCATAATATCAAAAGCAATGGG
>CM064538.1:24476339-24526339 GCA_032716605.1 Paralithodes platypus
GAACAAACTTTTTCCGGGGATTGTAACTCATTTCATCAATCTATCAATCGATCTTCAATCTATCAATCAATAATCAATCTTCTTCTATCTATCTTCTATCTATCTTATCTTTTATATTATATTATATTATTATATTTTGTATATAATATTTTCGATTGTCTGTCTGTCTGTCTGTCTGTCTGTTCTTTATGCATGGCCGCATTTTTTAAGCTAGAGCGTTCATACTTGGTAGGCATAGTAAGGGGGTCCCTAGGCAGGTTTTAGTGAAACAATAGAATTCCCCAGGGTGAAAGGGACGGAGAAAATGGGCGCGAAATCGGAAAAACTGGCCGTTTGGGGCAGAAGGAGGCCTCCGATCGAAAAGGTGTATGGAACGAAAGTTGTTCGCAGCCCCCCAAAAGGGGGGTACGGATGAGGTCAGATCCAAAATCGGAGGTCATTTAGCGGCCGAAATCGAGGTCGCCGTTTAATGAGGCGCAGGGAGGTCGAGGCCGGTGATTATGGTAGTAGTAGTATTGTGATGATTGTGGTAGTAGTGATTGATGATGGTGATTATGGTAGTAGAAGTGGTGGTAGTAGTGATGGTGATTATGGTGATTACCCGGGCAACGCCGGGTACCCCTGCTAATTACTGTATAATGATGAAAACTACCTAAAACCGAAAAGAAAAACCATGGGAAAATTAGTGGTAATTTCGGTAATATTTCGGTCCGTACATGTCTACCTGCCTATCTACCTACCTTTCTACCTACTTCTACCTACCTATAGCTACCTTTCTACTCACCTACCAACCTACCTACCTACCTTGCTACCTACCTACCTACCTACCTTGCTACCTACCTACCTACCTTGCTACCTACCTACCTTGCTACCTTGCTACCTACCTACCTACCTACCTACCTACCTACCTACCTACCTACCTACCTACCTACCTACCTACCTCCCTCCCTCCCTACATACTTCTACATATCTTTCTACACACCGTTTCTACCTTTCTGCCTACCAACCTACCTACCTACCTACCTCCCTCCCTACATACTTCTACATATCTTTCTACACACCGTTTCTACCTTTCTGCCTGCCTACCTACCTCCCTCCCTACATACTTCTACATATCTTTCTACACACCGTTTCTACCTTTCTGCCTGCCTACCTACCTACCTACCTACTTCTACATATCTTTCTACACACCGTTTCTACCTTTCTGCCTACCTACCTACCTACCTACCTACCTACCTACCTACCTACCTACCTACCTACCTACCTACCTACCTACCTACCTACCTATCTCCCTCCCTCCCTCCCTCCCTACCTACCTACCTACCAACCAACCAACCAACCAACCTACCTACCTACCTACCTACCTATCTACTTACCTACCTACCTACCTACCTACCTACCTACCTACCTACCTACCTACCTACCTACCTACCTACCTACCTCCCTCCCTACATACTTCTACATATCTTTCTACACACCGTTTCTACCTTTCTGCCTACCAACCTACCTACCATTCTACCCACCTCTACCTATCCACCCTTTTCCACCTCACTGCCTCGCCCCCTTCCACCCCACCGCTCGCCTATTCCACTCCACTGCCCTAGGTTCATCTTTAAATATATACATTTTTGTTCACCCTTCCATTTTCCATGCATATATTTTTTCTAGTCGATGTATATTTTTCGGACAATCTATTTTTATATCATTTGTATTTTGTGTTCATATATATATATATAATATATATATATATATATATATATGTTTAGTTTAGTTTTAGTTTAGTTTTGTAGATGTTTAGGTGACAATCACCACGGTCGATCTGGGGATCCGCCGCTGATGAGCTCGTCCTGGAATCTTTACGACTCTGAATCTTACGATTCTTTACAGGACTGAACATGCCATTTTTATCGGCAATAGCTCAGAGAAGAGTGTTGAGAGGGGAGAAGGGGTGTTGGAGAGAGAGGAAGGTGTTGGAGTGGCTTTGTTATGTGTGTTTTGTCTGTATACGTCGTCAGGATGTCCCCTGACTGGGTGCAAGCATGTGAAACATGCTAGGACGTACTACCGCACCCACTAAATGTCCGCCGTGGCAGGGATTCGATCCCGGGTCTTTCAGATTCACACGCGAGCGTGCTCACCACTTGACCACCATATATATATATATATATATATATATATATATATATATATATATATATATATATATATATTGTAATACATGCCTATCCACTCTTCATGTTAATTCTTTGACTGTCACCTTCTTGAATATATATATATATATATATATATATAGATCGATTTTTTTCCTGGCGAGCGATAGCGAGCCTGTATTTTTAGAAGAAACCGGCCTTCGTCCGGGGACATTTTTCTACCGAAAAATGTACAATTATAAATGATCTTGAAAGGGGGGTCTAGGGGGTGAATTTTAAAGTTTGATTTAGGTCTAGCGAGGAAACTAAAACGTAAAATTAACATTAAATAAAAAAAAAAAAAAAAAAAAAAAAAAAAAAAAAAAGGTAACCAGAAGATGATGGATATTAACCCTCTCCGACATATGACGCGATTTTGAGCCTATTGGGGATACTTTAAAGCCTTTGTTACCATCAGGGGTATTTAGGAACCTTTAGTTTAGTTACTTCAACCTCTGCAGTTGTCTTTGAGTTAGCTGTGTTGAGCCTATTGGGGATACTTTAAAGCCTTTGTTACCATCAGGGGTATTTAGAAACCTTTAGTTTAGTTACTTCAACCTCTGCAGTTGTCTTTGAGTTAGCTGTGTTGAGCCTATTGGGGATACTTTAAAGCCTTTGTTAACATCAGGGGTATTTAGAAACCTTTAGTTTAGTTACTTCAACCTCTGCAGTTGTCTTTGAGTTAGCTGTGTTGAGCCTATTGGGGATACTTTAAAGCCTTTGTTACCATCAGGGGTATTTAGAAACCTTTAGTTTAGTTACTTCAACCTCTGCAGTTGTGTTTGAGTTAGCTGTGTTGAGCCTATTGGGGATACTTTAAAGCCTTTGTTACCATCAGGGGTATTTAGAAACCTTTAGTTTAGTTACTTCAACCTCTGCAGTTGTCTTTGAGTTAGCTGTGTTGAGCCTACTGGGGATACTTTAAAGCCTTTGTTACCATCAGGGGTATTTAGAAACCTTTAGTTTAGTTACTTCAACCTCTGCAGTTGTCTTTTAGTTAGCTGTGGGCAGAAAACTAATTTTGGAGAGGTAATTATAAGAGTGAGAGAACTCTATTTTGTATTGTTAATCTGCCAACCTCTGCGTCATATGAGTCTGAAGGGGTTAAGCTGAGAAGGTCTAACACTTTATTATGTATTATGTTCTTTGTAATCGAATGTAAAGCCGGTATCACACGAGCGCTTTTGCCCTCATCATTTTATCTTCAAACACTGGTCTGGCCGCTTATGAGGTCAATATTTTAAGTATTTCGGGCACCTTAATTCACCCTCCATCATCGGCCTAGTTTCCGATACCAGGGCAAAATATTCCAGAAATGTTGCCAGAGAAATGTTGTCATCGAATGTTGACTAAAAAAGCTCTCGTGTGATACCGACTTTAGGGGGGTGACCTGTTTTTTGTTATTTCTGTCCTTTTCTCTCTTTCTCTGGCTTGTATCCATTCGGCCCCATTCAGCCAACTATTTTAAGACGTTTATCCCCATCTAGGTGTCGATTTCTTCCTGGCGAGCGATAGCGAGCCAGCATTATATGAAGAAATCCGGCTTCGCCGGAGAAATTTTTCTATCAAAAAATGTACAAATTTAGCCTGCTGTCAAACAAAAATAAAAAATATGCTGGCTCGCTACCGCTCACCAGTAAAAAATTGACACCTGGATGGGGATAAACATCTTAAAACAGTAGCCTGAATGGGGCCAAATGGATACAAGCCAGAGAAAGATAGAAAAGGACAGAACAAAAACAGGTCACCCCCTTAAGGAGACAGTGCTCGTTTTTTGTGCTATTAATTAATGTATTTTTTATGTTTCCTCGCTACACCTCCATCAAGCTTAGAAATACACCCCCTAGACCCCCCTTCAAGATAAATTTGTACATTTTTCGAAGGCCGGTTTCTATTAAAATTACAGGCTCGCTATCGCTCGCCAGGAAAAATTAACACCTATAAATAGCACGAAAGGTCTTAATATTGATAAAGAAATGGGGCCAAAGGTCTTATAATCGACAAACTAATGGAAGGAACGTCTTAAAATCTCAAAACTAATATGCTAAACACGAGGGAGAAGGAGGTCCCTAAAAAGCGAGTAGTGCCCCCTTAAATAAGCCTCTGTATTTAACATTTGTGTTATGATCATTGTCATTAATTATAATCCTTTTGATTGTTTACATAAGCATTGCATTATGTTCTTTGTAATCCATTGTAAGCCTTTGTAATTAACGTTTTTCTTTGTATTTTGTTCTTTGTAATCCATTATAAGCCTTTGTATTTAACGATTTGCTTTGTATTTTGTTCTTTGTAATCCATTATAAGCCTTTGTAATTAACGGTTTTCTTTGTATTTTGTTCTTTGTAATCCAATATAAGCCTTTGTATTTAACGGTTTTCTTTGTATTTTGTTCTGTGTAATCCATTATAAGCCTTTGTATTTAACGATTTGCTTTGTATTTTGTTCTTTGTAATCCATTATAAGCCTTTGTATTTAACGTTTTTCTTTGTATTTTGTTCTTTGTAATCCATTATAAGCCTCTGTAATTTAAAATTTGTATTATGTTCTTTTTAATTCATTACAAGCCTTTGTATTTACTGCTGTTTTTGTATTTTGCAGGTGAGTGTTCGAGGCTGTGTTATTACTTCACTTAACCTGAGTCTGTAAGTATAGGTTGTTTTTTTTTTTTTTTTTTTTTTTTTTTTTTTTTTTTTTGAGTGAGGGAGGCAAAAGGCAGCACTGCCTGTAGAGAGTGCCTCCCCCAGAGTTGAAAGAGTGACAGGGCCAAAATCAAGGGACGTTCGAGCCAAAATGCCTGGACACATGGAGTTTGAATCAATTTAAGTCATAAAAAGAGGGAAAGACTCATTCTGGGAGAGAATTCGAGAGCTCAGCTGTTGAATAGAAGAAATTCTGAGAGTACCGGTTCACTCTTGGGTTGGAGAGTTGCACAGAGTAGGGGTGGGATTGTGTTGCAAGATGTACGTACGTTAATTCGTGTGAAATATGTATTCATCTGTACAACTGAACTTTATTTATTTTTTTTTTGTCAAGCTGATAGTAAGTTCATTCCTTAGCAGCTGATGTTTCGATAACTAATGGGAAAATGTGAGAATAGTATGTCTCCATGTTCAAGCTAAGTTATCATAAAGCCGGTATCACACGAGAGCTTTTATAGTCAACATTCGATGATCAACATTTTTCTGGCAACATTTCTGGAGTATTTTGCACTGGTATCAGAAACTAGACTGATGATAGAGGAATTTAGGTGACCGAAATACTATGTATCTTGACCTCGTAAGCTGCCAGACCAGTGTTGAGGATAAATGTTGAGGGGAAAAAGCGCTCGTGTGATACCGGCATAAGTAACAACATCATTTATTTTTCTATGGGTAAGAAGGAGACAAAAGGTAGGTTGTCTGTAACGAGTGTCTCCCCAAAGCCAACTGAGTGATATAGCCAAATTCAAGGGACGTTGGGGTAAAAATGCCTGGACACGCGAAGTTTAAAGCAGTGTCAGTCATAGGATGAAGGAGAGATTGATTGAGGGAGAGAGTTCCACAGTTCATTGTTGAGTAGTAGAAAGACAGAAACTTGTCAATTCTTGGGTTGGAGAGATAGACAGAATAGGAGTGGGACTATGTTGAAAGGCTGATGCCCGCAAGGGAGGGGGTATGCACCGAGAGAGCTCTGAAGAACACTGATTATTGTAATAGCGATAGTAGAGTGAAAAGATGAAACATTATGGCGTGTAGAAAGAGATTGTATGGGTGAAGCCTCCCCGCACATGCGAACAATACTCAATACAGGGGCGCACTGTTCCCCGATACAGAGCAAGATGCTGTGCGGGGGTGATGAACCCACGGAGACGGCTGAGCACACCCAACTTTTGGGAAGCCATTTTAGTAAGTGTGGTATTGTGATCTTTCCAAGAAAGGTCAGATGAAAAAGATACACCTAGAATGTTGAGAGAAGATGACGGGTTGATTTGTATATTGTTGAAGAATAATTGATAGTCTTGCGGAAAATTGCGATGGAGAGATAGAGGGAGAAATTAGGTCTTGGAGGCGTTGAAAATAACAAGATTTTCTCTGCCCCAATCAGAAATAATTGAAAGATCAGAAGATAATTATATAGGCGCTCTACGGCCTTGACACGTCAGTCTTGGAGTGTTTGCTGTCTGGGTTGTTGTGGAAAGCTAGTTGAATAGTGTAAGGTATATTTTCCTGTTGAGCAGTAGCGAGCCAGCATATATATTTTTTGTTTTGACAGCAAGATAAATTTGTGCATTTTTCGATAGAAAAATTTCTCCGGCAAAGCCGGATTTTTCCATACAATGCTGGCTCGCTATCGCTCGCCAGGAAGAAATCGACACCTGGATGGGAATAAACGTCGTAAAACAGTTGGCTGAATGGGGCCGAATAGATATAAGCCAGGGAAAGAGAGAAAAGGAGAGAAAGATAAAAAAAAACGGTGACCCCCCTTAATCAATATTGAAAAGATAATTGGAGACATTACAGAACCCTTAGGAACACCGGAGTTGATAGGTTGAGGAAGTGAGTGGTGGCCATCCACAACTGCAGCTATGGAGCGGTCTGAAAGGAAATTAGAAACAAAAGAACAGATAGAGGGATAGAAACCGAAGGACGGTAGTTTGAAAATTTGAGATTTGTGCCATACTCTGTCGAAGGCTTTCGATATGTCTAGTGCAATAGAGAAAGTCTTAGAGGATGACCAAGAGTTAGTAAGATAAGAAAGAAGATCACCAGCAGAGCGACCCTTGAGGAAACCGTACTGGCGATCTGAAAGTAGATTAGGGGAAGACAAATGCTTAAGAAATTTTTGAGTTAAGAATAGTTTTAAAAACTTTAGAGATGCAAGATATTGGGCAATTGGACGATAGTTCTAGGGTTGAGAGGGGTCACCCTTCTTTGTGACAGGTTGAATAAGAGCAAACTTTCAGCAAGAAGGAAAGACATTAGAGGAAAGGCAGAGATGAAAGATATATAATATATACTGTATATATACTTGAGTTACTAATATTGTTTTATACTCCCAGCCGAACTTGGACCACCGTCAGTCAGGATGAGTGTCCATGCTTTAATCCTTTGCACCACGGTGTGATAAAGGATACTTAACCTTTTACTATTTATATTAATACTTACGCTGCTGGCATATTTGCGCTATTTAGGGCATATTCAGGGACTCGTTAACCCATTCGTAGCGGGGGCGGACTTAAGTCCGCCTCCAATTTGCAGCAAGTTAGGAGCATTATTAAGGCTATTAAAGGGTTAAAATCGAGTGCAAATGGCCGGGAGCGCAGCGGGCCAGACAACCGACTCCCAGGGCTTACCGCCGCCCACTGACTCATGTTCCCTCTGTTCTCGAGAGGCCGGCAGCGTTGCCAGTAGTGAGCGTAGTGGGAAAAAATATGCCGCCATACGCTAAACTCCCATGTTGGTGGTAACACTGCCTGAGAACGACGAGTGCTACGTAGCTCATTCTGGTCTCATTTTGAAGCTTTTAGCGCCTAGTTGTTTGCTGAATACATTTCTTTTCATGCAGATACTTGATTTATCATTCAGGAGGGCCTGAATATGCCCAAATAAGCCCAAAAAAAACCCTGCTCGACAAGGGTTAATGATTAATTAAGTATCTGCATGAAATGAAATTATTCTGCCGAAACTAGACGAAAATAGCGTCAAAATGACACTAGAACGAGCTTCGTAACTTGCAGGGTTCACCCGCAGCGCTGCCATAGACATTCTGGAAAACTCACTAATTATTAGCAATGTAGCACTTGGCAACACTGCTGAAACCGCGGTCCGAGACCACAGTTTCCCTCAGTGCGCCGCTGGCCGTGCTGACAGTTGGAGATGGGGCCCTCGCTGTCCCGCCCACTGACACTCGATTTCTACGGCTATTACAGGCTTTTAAAGCCTGGAAATTGCTGTAAATTGCCTCTCCGTTCTGGAACGTCTCCTGCAGGGAAAGGGTTAAGGAGAAGGGAAAATCTACATGAGAAAGTATTTCATTTCACACACATCTTGTAGGATCCATATTCCAGGATACCATACAAAAATGTTTAGAAGTTGTCCAACGCAACTTGGGTGTTTGTAAGATATACTTGATGTTAATGACTCGTGTGTATGGCTGAGTGAGAATTAAATTAAATCACGTAAACCAGAGTTGACGTGATGATCCTTGATGGGGTGGCCACGAATGAACCACCCCAAAGCACCTCTGTCCCCTGTCAGCCGACGCCCCTCCACCCAACCAACACTGTTTTCTCTCATATACGTCTCAACCCCATCCTTCCACCTTGCTCTTGGTTTGCCTCTCCCTCTCTGTCCCTCCACCTCAATCTCTTAGTCATTCTCTTGGTTTCCATACGTTCCAAATGGCCGAACCATTTCAAGGTGTTTCTTTTCACACTTCCAGCACATCCACATCCACACCACACCACTCTTGTACTTTCTCAGTTGTCTGTCTATCCCTCCATGTAACTCCACATGCACTTCTCAAGTAACGTATTTCCACCCCTCTCTCTCTCCAACAACATCCATGCTTCACTTCCATACATCAATGTCGGGAGTACCACACTATCATGCAATTACTTTTTTACTTCCATGCTGGCCACCCTATTCCTTGTCACTGCTTTCAGCATTCCTTCAACTCTCTACCCATGTTACACCCTCTCCCGCACTTCTTCATCCAAATACTGAAATGAGCTGCCATTATAACCTGAGCATTCAACTTCACCTCACACTCTGTGGCTGCACTCCCCTTTCAGAGACCATAACCTTACTCTTCCTC
Source organism: Paralithodes platypus (assembly GCA_032716605.1). Classification (NCBI taxonomy): domain Eukaryota; kingdom Metazoa; phylum Arthropoda; class Malacostraca; order Decapoda; family Lithodidae; genus Paralithodes; species Paralithodes platypus. The sequence goes on from CM064538.1 coordinate 24,485,327, forward strand.
ATATTTACCTTCAAGTTTCTTTTCTCACACACAGTTCCAAACATATTTACCAGACCCTGTAACTCCCACTCATTCTCACTCATCAGAACAGAATTCATCAGCAAACAGCAGTACAGGCAACTTCCACTCATTTCCTTCCCTTATCAGGGATACACCAACATCCACTGCTCTTCCTTGAATTTCTTTCATGACTCCATCCATATATATATATTGAACAACCATGGGGACATCATACACCCTTGCTTTAACCCAACATTCAGATCAAAGAACTCAATCTGTTCATTCTCCACACGCACTGCCGCCTTTGCACCCTCATACATGCTCTTCACTACTTTCAGCAACTTACCAGCTACTCCGTATATTCTCCATACTTTCCACATACTTTCTCTATTAATTCTGTCATAGGCTTTCTCCAAGTCCATAAAGGCAGCATACAACTTTTGACCCTTCTGCAGATATTTCTCAACAACACATATGAAGGAGAAAATCTGGTCTACACACCCTTTTCCCTTCCTATGATAGCACCCTCTTGTTCTGTAGGGGTTAAGTTACACGACACGACGCAGGCGAGTCCTATTCTTCCACTCTTTCATTACTTTCATCTCTCCTTTCGTTCCTCTGTTATTTCTGTCATTTTCCTTGTCTTTACACGAGATTTCGATGTCATTTTCTACTGTCATTGCTCTGTAGTTGCCCTTAATTTTTTACTGTCATTTCTTTCATTTCCCCTTGGTTTCATATCTTGCTCTACTCTTTAATCAAGTTGTCCTTTGGTCTCTCTCTCTCTCTCTCTCTCTCTCTCTCTCTCTCTCTCGCTCTCGCTCTCGCTCTCTCTCTCGCTCTCTCTCTCGCTCTCTCACTCTCACTCTCACTCACTCTCCCTCATTCTCACAATACCTTAACCTAAAGCCGGTGTCACACGAGCGATTTTTTCCGTCAATTTTTACGGGCAATTGTAGTCTGGCAGCTTCAAAATTCAAGTTTTAAGGGGCTAGTATCTGTTTATTAGGTCTATTAATTCATTTGTGCGTTAATTTATAGTCCTCGCTAGACCTCCATCAAGCTTAAAAAAACACCCCCTAGACCTCCATCAAGCTTAAAAAAACACCCCCTAGACCTCCATCAAGCTTAAAAAAACACCCCCTAGACCTCCATCAAGCTTAAAAAAACACCCCCTAGACCTCCATCAAGCTTAAAAAAACACCCCTAGACCTCCATCAAGCTTAAAAAAACACCCCCTAGACCTCCATCAAGCTTAAAAAACACCCCCTAGACCTCCATCAAGCTTAAAAAACACCCCCTAGACCTCCCTTCAAGATAAATTTTTACATTTTTCGGTAGAAAAATGTCCCGGCCGAAGGCCGCTTTCTAAACGAACACATGCTCGCTATCGCTCGCCAAGAAAAAATTGACACCTAAATGTCACGAAAGGTCTTAAATTGACAACGAAATCTGGTGAAAACTGTTAAAATCGCCATACTAATGGGCCGAACGTCTAAAATCTCAAAAACAAATGGGGCTAAACACGAGGGAGAAGGGGGTCCAGAAAAAATTTACGAACCATCTCCCCTTTAACAGAATTCGACCAGCTAGCATCATCTACCTTCAGTCTAGTAGTTTCCGATGCCAAGGTTAACCCTTTGAGTACCAGCGACGTGTGTTCTATTGTATTCTAGCTATTATTTAGACGATATTACGCAGCTTAGGAAGGATCTGCGGTCGTTAACCCTCTCCAACATATGACGCGATGTTGAGCCTATTAGGGATACTTTAAAGCCTTTGTTACCATCAGGGGTATTTAGAAACCTTTAGTTTAGTTACTTCAACCTCTGCAGTTGTCTTTGAGTTAGCTGTGTTGAGCCTATTGGGGATACTTTAAAGCCTTTGTTACCATCAGGGGTATTTAGAAACCTTTAGTTTAGTTACTTCAACCTCTGCAGTTGTCTTTGAGTTAGCTGTGTTGAGCCTATTGGGGATACTTTAAAGCCTTTGTTACCATCAGGGGTATTTAGAAACCTTTAGTTTAGTTACTTCAACCTCTGCAGTTGTCTTTGAGTTAGCTGTGTTGAGCCTATTGGGGATACTTTAAAGCCTTTGTTACCATCAGGGGTATTTAGAAACCTTTAGTTTAGTTACTTCAACCTCTGCAGTTGTCTTTGAGTTAGCTGTGTTGAGCCTATTGGGGATACTTTAAAGCCTTTGTTACCATCAGGAGTATTTAGAAACCTTTAGTTTAGTTACTTCAACCTCTGCAGTTGTCTTTGAGTTAGCTGTGGGCAGAAAACTAATTTTGGAGAGGTAATTATAAGAGTGAGAGAACTCTATTTCTTATTGCTAATCTGGCAACCTCTGCGTCATATGAATCTGAAGGGGTTAAAAGGGTGGGTTGAGATAGTTGGAGGTCTTATTATGGCTAGAGGTCCTTCCCAAGCTGAATAAAATCGTCTAATAGTTGCCAGAATGTGATGAAAAGGACAGGAAAAAAAAGAGACTCGAAAATATGACGAGCATAAACTTGTCATCGAAACTTGCCGGAAATTAGGCTCGCACCGTTCCCTTGTTCCACTTGTTCACCTGTTCCACTCTTAATCTTGTACCCCTGTTCCACTCTCGATCTCGTTCCACTCTCCACCCCTTGTTCCACCATTCATCTGTTCCACCGTCCACCACTGTTCCACCCTCCGCCCCTGTTCCACCACCGTTCCCCTGTTCTACCGTTCCTCTGTTCCACCCTCCACCCCTGTTTCACCGTTCCACCTCTGTTCCACCCTCCACCCCTGTTCCACCGTTCCTCTGTTCCACCCTCCGCCCCTGTTCCACCACCGTTCGTCTGTTCTACCGTTCCCGTGTTCCACCCTCCACCCCTGTTTCACCGTTCCACCTCTGTTCCACCCACCACCCCTGTTTAACCCTCCACCTCTGTTCCACCACTGTTCCTCTGTTCCACCCTCCGCCCCTGTTCCACCACCGTTCGTCTGTTCTACCGTTCCCCTGTTCCACATTCCCCTGTTCCACCCTCCACACCTGTTCCACCATTCCACCCGCCACCTCTGCTCCACAGTTCCCCTGTTCCACCCTCCACCCCCGTTTCACTGTTCCACCGTTCCATCTGTTTCACCGTTCTCCTATTCCACCCTCCACCCCAGTTCCACTGTTCCACCCTCCACCCCTCTGTTCCACCCTCCACCACCGTTCCACCTGTCGTTATTGATTCTCTCGTTCTTTTACTCCCATCCACCTTTGTCACCCGACTCTCCCTTTGAGGTTTTTGTATCCTTCACTTTAGCCTGTCGTAGCCGTTTTTATGACCTGGTCCCTGTATTTTTGTTTCCCTCCCCCCCCCCCCCCCCCCCCTCTCTCTCTCTCTCTCTCTCTCTCTCTCTCTCTCTCTCTCTCTCTCTCTCTCTCTCTTTTTTTTTCAAGGCGTATACTCGCTCTTCCTTTTTCTTTCTTTATTCTCTCTCTCTATATATATATATATATATATATCTCTCTCTATATATATATATATCTCTCTTTCTCTCTCTCTCTCTCTCTCTCTCTCTCTCTCTCTCTCTCTCTCTCTCTCTCTCTCTCTCTCTCTCATGAATAAATTAATATAGAAAACTCGGACCCATACTGAAATGTGCATTATCACACTTTCCAAACTTCATAAATTGGATATATGTATGTTTGATAACTGAATAATATTACAATATATTCGATCTATAAATATTGTTTCACTGTTCATAGATTAGGGCAAATATATATACAAAAATTAATGTACTTTTCAAGATTTTGGGGCAAATATTTTAGTTAACCCTCTCGAGCACACCCTCAAACGTTTTCTCTAAGCTATGAGGCAAAGAAAACGGCATTCGTGTATTTTTTCATGGTAAACTATTTTCTCCTTTTTCTTTTTCGTTTCTTTTTTTCTTTTCCATTCCTTTTTCTTTTGTTCTGCCTTTCTTATATTTATCTATTTATATATATATATATATATTTATTCGTAATTGTTCAGTCCAACACCTTCCGCTTTAGTGAATATAAACCCATTCTATGTTGTATTTTATGATATTCCTAACTTGACTAATTCCTTGAACGTGACGATAGTGCGTTCTTACCTGATGGGCTTCCCAAACCTTGACTGTAGGCTCAGCCGAGGGACGGGTGGGAAGCCTCACTCTGCTGATGCGCCAGCCCACTAGTTACAATGACATTTAATATTAAAATGTAAGAAAGGGCAGCATATAAGAAAGGTCGTGTGGCAGGAAGGACAAGACACAAATGGTGATAACAGTAGTACTAGTGGTACCTGTAAAGCTGTTATGTGTGTGATAACAGCAGTGGTACCTGTAAAGCTGTTATGTGTGTGATTAGTTTGCTTGGGAAACAGATTAAGGGGAGATTTCCACTTGAGTGATTTTTTTCTGGACACCTTTCGCCCTCACGTTTAGCTCCATTGCTTTTGAGATTTTAAGACGTTCGCCCCATTAGTTTGGCGATTTTAAGAACTGTCGCCCCATTTCTATCAATTTTAAGACTTTTCGTGCCATTTAGGTGTCGACTTTTTCCTGGCGAGCGATAGCGAGCCTGTATTTTAAGAGGAACCGGCCTTCGGCCGAGACATTTTTCTACCGAAAAATGTATACATTTATCTTGAAAGGGGGTCTAGGGGGGTGTAATTTTAAGCATGATGGAAGTCTATGGAACACACTAAAAACCTCCCCTTAATTTGGTCATGTAGTAATGTACCCGTGAACCAAAGTTTCGGCACCCCCTGGACAGGTATTAAGGCTAAGTCAAGGTTGCAGATACAACAGACGTTCGGACAAGCTGGTGTACCAGGCTTGGCAACGAGACCGAGGTTCGCTTTTCATGAGTTCCAAGTCTCAAAACATTTGTGAGTCACCTACGTTTTCCACCGACAGGCTTATGCATTTTCTTTGCCATACCTGTCTTCTGTGCCTTATTTAACCATTTTCTTTGCCATACCTGTCTTCTGTCCCTTATTTAACCATTTTCTTTGCCATACCTGTCTTCTGTCCCTTATTTAACCATTTTCTTTGCCATACCTGTCTTCTGTCCCTTATTTAACCATTTGCTTTGCCATACCTGTCTTCTGTCCCTTATTTAACCATTTTCTTTGCCATACCTGTCTTCTGTCCCTTATTTAACCATTTTCTTTGCCATACCTGTCTTCTGTCCCTTATTTAACCATTTTCTTTGCCATACCTCTCTTCTGTCCCTTATTTAACCATTTTCTTTGCCATACCTGTCTTCTGTCCCTTATTTAACCATTTTCTTTGCCATACCTGTCTTCTGTCCCTTATTTAACCATTTCATGCTCCGGCATCACACTTTACATCTGTTATCTGGCACATGATTTTATTCAGATTAGGAATGGTTTATGAAAGTCAGAGGGTCAATTGAGTTAGTCTGTAGCCTTTTAAGATCCCCAGATCCTTCCCAAGCTGTACACATTCGTATGGTGATAGTCAGGAGAAGCTGCTGAAAGGCATCGAGATCCTAAAAGGGTTAAAAGACGGCTTTCATATAGTTGTTTATGCTAAGCTCCCATGTTCCATTTTAACCCTCTCCGACATAAGGCGCGATTTTGAGCCTATGGGGATATTTTAAAGCCTTTGTTACCATCAGGGCTATTTAGAAACATATTTAGAAACCTTTAGTTTAGTTACTTCAACCTCTGCAGTTGTCTTTGAGTTAGCTGTGTTGAGCCTATTGGGGATATTTTAAAGCCTTTGTTACCATCAGGGGTATTTAGAAACCTTTAGTTTAGTTACTTCAACCTCTGCAGTTGTCTTTGAGTTAGCTGTGGGCAGAAAACTAATTTTGGAGAGGTAATTATAAGAGTGAGAGAACTCTATTTCTTATTGCTAATCTGGCAACCTCTGCGTCATATGAGTCTGAAGGGGTTAATATTAAAATAAGACCTAATAAGCCGTGAACTATATCTTGGGTACTAAATATAATGGAACAAGTAGGTGTTAGAGACATATTCTATTGCATATGTGGTGTATTGTTTATGTGATCAAGCCCTTGTTTAAAGCATCTGCTATACATATTACCAGTTACATTGTTATAAAGGTTATTTGTGCAGAGAGATAATGGAATACAGTGTCCTTTTAATATGGCAACATATGCATTTAGGTTGTAACATTCAATGTCTCCGCAGCTTAAGGGGAGGTATTTAGTTTGTTCCCTAGACCTCCATCAAGCTTAAAATTACACCCCCTTGAGTCCTTTTCAAGATAAATTTGTACATTTTTCAGTAGAAAAATGTCCCGGCCGAAGGCCGGTTCCTATTAAATTACAGGCTCGCTATCGCTCGCCAGGATAAAATCGACACCTGAATGGCACGAAAGGTCTTAATATGGGGTGAAAGTTCTTAAAATCGCTAAATTAATGGGGCTAACGTTTTATAATATCAACAGCAATGGGGCTAAACATGAGGGAGAAAGGGGTCAAGAAAAAAATCCCTCACGTGGATATCTCCCCTTAATAACTTGTCCATCCTCCTGCACCAATAACCTCCTGCAGACGAGCCGGTAACGAGTCTACTAGCTTGCTGCAAATGTCTGGGCGTCGTCGCACGCCCTCCCATACTTCTCTGGCCTTTGCTTCTACGCATTCCTTGGTCATCTCTGGCACATTCCATTCCTGAACCATTATCCCCCCCAAAGATTTTCGATGGGGTTGCAGTCACATCCCTTTGGAGGCCAATCTACCAACTGGATTTCCGGGTGCTGTGCGAACCACTGTGTGACTGCTCGGCTGGTGTGAATGGGAGACCGATCCTGCACCAATGTGATGATATCGGGCTCTGGAAGGGCGTATGCGCGAATAGATGGCAGTAAAGAGGTAATAATGCAGTAAAGAGGTTTCCAATATATTAATGTATTCCTCGCTGTTAAGGTTACCATCAATTTTGACCAGTTCTCCAGGACCTCCCCACCACATCCAACCACGAAACGACACGCTGACTCTGCCACTCCTTCCCTTCTCGTTTATATGCCTGGCCTCATACCGAGTGTTTCGTGCTCGCCAACACTGCCGCCCGTTCCGTGTCACAGAGGAGAAGCATTTTTCATCCGTAAAAATAACATTTTGCCAGAAGCCACGGCCACGCTGAATATGCTGTTGAGCGAATCGTAGTCTTGCTCTCCTGTTGGCTTCTGTCAGCACCTCCTTTATGGCTGGAACATGGCAGTTCAGTCCCGCCTCACGCATCCGGCGTCTCGCCGTTATAGGGTGACAGTTGAGGCCCAGGTCTCTTGTCAGAGCTACCGATGATGATTTGGGTGCCTGGATGACAGCAGTGAGGATGCGCTCACAGTCTTCTTGGGAAGTGACACGAGGGCGGCCAGATCTCGATCTTGTTTTACCATGCCCCTCACCTGCAGGGATTAAACAAATATTAATCAGTTTAAATATAATAAGTAATATTGTATTATAGTTGTAAAATGACCCTCAGGATCCTGACGCCTTTTGGCATCTTCTTCTGCCAATTGTTGGACGTTTTTATACAGTTAAGGAAGGATCTGAGGGAATTATACGGGTAAAGCGTATCACCATTCACTCTGACCTCCGTATCCCATCCCTAATCCGAATAAAATAGTCTAATAATAACCAGGAAAGAAAAACAGAAAGGCGTCCTCGGATCCTAAGAGCGTTAACAGTCGCTTTACACTTTGATAAAAATTGTTCGTGACTGTAGAAAAGGATAGCTAGCTTTGGTTAGTTAACCCTTTCACGTTCCAAGGACGCCTTTCTCTTCTCTATGCTGGGTAGTATTGGACTATTTTATTCAGATTAGAAAGGGGATGTGGGAGTCAGATGGTGGATGGTGATACTCTTTACCCCTTCAAGTCCCTCAGATACTTCCAATAAAAACGGCTAATGACAGCCAGAAGACATCGTCAAATGGCGTCAGGATCGTGAAAGGGTTAATATGTAAAGATGATTTAGCGGGAAGTGCCGTTTTTACAGTCTGTCACAGAAATTTACAGAGGCTGCCTGACACGTCCCCACCTACAGCTTGGCGAGGTTAGGCCGGGATATAGGATACTCCTTAAAATTAATCGCATTCGGGTTTCCAGTAAATTTTGCCTAATAAATCAAACCATCCCAATCTAATGTTATCGAACAGTCATCTTGTATAGAAAACAAAGGAACACTCTTGGTGGAGTGCCCACGTCGACGGTCGTTTGAGACTATTCCTCTCCCACTTAACGAAGTGGAAATATTCCCCAAACAATAATTTGTTATGGAATCAGCAGGTTCCTGGGGAAGTTTAAACCTAATTAATCATCTAGATGTAAAAACATTAAACAACATTAATGAAACAATTTTATTTTCCCCAGTTCACGCGAGTAGAAAGGTTAGCCAAGATTCGTATAAGGGGAAGGGGAGAGGGGGAAGGGGAGAAGGGAGGGGGAAGTAAGGGAGAAGGGGGTGTAGGAGAGACAGGAGCGGGAGGCGGGAGGGAGAGGAGGGATTGGGGTGGGGGTGGAAGGGTGGATGAGAAGGGGTGGGGGGTGGAAGGGAGGATGAGAGGGGGGAGGGGTGTATGGGAGACGGGAGGGGGTTTAGAAGCCGGAAGGAATGGAACCCAAAGAATTACGAAAGATATTCAAACTATAACAGACTTATTGCACCTTACTTGCCACTATCAGGGATCTTCTTGTTATCCCTGATAGTGGGCCTCTATCAGGGATCTTCTTGTTATCCCTGATAGTGGCCCACTATCAGGGATCTTCTTGTTATCCCTGATAGTGGGCCACTATCAGGGATCTTCTTGTTATCCCTGATAGTGGCCCACTATCAGGGATCTTCTTGTTATCACCTCCGGGCGATTGGCTTGAGTGTTAGGTGGGCGTTGCCAAGCACGGCCTTGGCGAACGTCCATTTCTGATAAGAGAACACACAGTGTTTATTAACGGAGATCTGTCTCTTTGGGTGTTAAGCAACAAGTGACTAATAATAATACTAATAATAGTTCTTAAACCTAGCGCATGCTAAGCCAGCTAAGGATAGCCCAATAAGGCCGATTAGGCGTATTTCCATTGGGGTCCTGTACTACTACCCCATCCCCTTGCTCATGAGGGACGGTAACGACTCGGTGCTTGTGAAAAATCTTTAATGCGCCGAGCGTGGGCGCGATCCTGAGACCTTCTGGGTGGAAGTCCAAGACGCTAGTCACTACACCAGCGAGCCGCTTATTAACCGAGGATCGGTTTTGTGGCACTGTTTGGAGGAATAAGTAGCCACCCAAATCACGCAATCACAAACAAGGGAGGGAATTCCCCTGGAAATAATTAAATAATGACTATCTTTAATGTGTCCAAAAACAGTAGACAATGTTATGCAAGTGCAATTATGTGACACAGGCAGACAACTTTATGCAAGTGCAGTTATGTGACACAGGCAGACAACTTTTCATACGACAAATTCCAAGCCACTCACCTCAAGCACAGATGAATTTCCTAATACATCAACTGACCGACCAGCGGCTTTATTTATGGTGGTCGGGATTCATATTTAGTCATTGTTGCTGAGACTTCAGTTAGTGGAATGTGAACCTCACTTCAGCTTCGCTACGAGTCTTTTCGATCGTCCAGCCTGTCTTCAACCTTGACTTCGTCTTACTGCCTGTTCAGGAGGTGCCGAAAATTTGGTTCACGGGTTACACCCTATGTGTGGGGAGGTGTGGTGGAGTGGTCATGCCACTGGATTGGTAATCCAATGGACCCGGGTTCAAATCCCGATATGTCAATGGGAAGATATTATTGGGATGGAATTTGTGCTGTACCTAGTATCAGTGCATTACCACAAAGCCCACCGAAATGCCAAAAAAATACCCTCATTGTTCCCTGATTAAATAACACTGTATGAATATTCCCATATTCAAAATATGTTACAGGGGGACAATGCCTAGTGAGTTCACTGCTCAATAGGTGGCGTTCTGAGAGTGAGGGTCTGAGTCTGGAGGGTGAGACGGTGAAGCACTTGAGCGAAGCAACCAGCCGCTTCAGAGATGGAGCTGCTTCGAGCCATGATGGATGCTTCGCATGTCTCACTCTCCAGACTGGAACAAGACCTCACGGGCTTCACCGTGTTGAGCGGTGGAATGTACAGGCTCTCAGCCTATGCCCGAGAGGGAGTAGTTGGAATATAGAAAAAAAAAAAAAAAAAAAAAAAACTGTTAGGTAAAGGTTAGCAACTGTTAGGTAAAGGTTAGCAACTGTTAGGTAAAGGATAGCAACTGTTAGGTAAAGGTTAGCAACTGTTAGGTAATGGATAGCAACTGTTAGGTAAAGGTTAGTCGGGTGTCATAATTTAGCCTACTAGGTTAGGTTAGGTTAGGTTAGTTAAGTCAAGTTAGGCTAATAGAAATATTAAATCGTGGGACTAAACACACATAACAAAGCCACTCCAACAGCTTCCTCTCTCTCTCCAACACCCCTTCTCCGCTCTCAACACTAAGAAGGGGGTTGGTGGGGGGGAGGGGAGTTTAGAGAAGGCGCAGTTCTGAAGAAGTACCAAACCAACTATCCTCCCCTTAAGTTATAGGATGAGGGAAAGATGGATGGAGGTAGCGAGTTAAGGGGGGTCACCGTTTTTTTTTCTCTTTCTCTCCCTCTCTGTTTGGCTTGTGTCCATTCGGCCCCATTCAGCCAACTGATTTAAGACGTTTATCCCCATCCAGGTGTCGATTTCTTCCTGGCGAGCGATAGCGAGCCAGCATTGTATGGAAAAAATCCGGCTTCGCTGGAGACATTTTCCTATCGAAAAATGTACAAATTTAGCTTGCTGTTAAAAAAAAAATATATATATATATATAAATATATATATATATATATATATATATATATATGCTAGCTCGCTACCGCTCGCCAGGAAAATAATAACACCTGGATGGGGGTAAGCATCTTAAAACAGTAGGCTGAAGGGGGCCGAATGGATACAAGCCAAAGAGAGAGAGGGAGAGAGAAAGAGAACAAAAGCAAGGTGACCTCCCTTAAGTTATAGGATGAGGGAAAGATGGATGGAGGTAGGGAGTTAAGGATGATGAACTGCATCTTACCAAACTTCTCCAGGACCATAAATAACAGGCTTCGAACTTAACCCTTTTTATTACCACAGGTCCTTCTTAAACTGCCACTTAAGGGGAGGTTTTTAGTTGATTCCCTAGACCTCCATCAAGCTTAAAATTACTCCCTCTAGACCCCCCCTTTCAAGATAAATGTGTACATTTTTCGGTAGAAAAATTTCCCGGCCGTAGGCCGGTTCCTCTTAAATTACAGGCTCGCTATCGCTCGCCAGGAAAAAATCGACACCTAAATGGCACGAATGGTCTTAAAATTGACTTAAATGGGGCGAGGGTTCTTAAAATCGTCAAACTAATGGGGCGAACGTCTTAAAATCTCAAAAGCAACGGTGGTGCTAAACATGAGGGCGAAAGGGGTCCAGAAAAAAAAATCCTCCAGGTGGATGCTATCTCTGGACTATAATTTATATATATATATATAAAAAAACGGTCGCTTTAACCCATAGAATTTTTGTTGTTTTTCCCCCAAGCTGCCTGGCCGAACAGCCCCAAGGCCCCGAGCAAGGCCAAGGCCACAACCGAGCGCCCCCACATTGTATTATATAGCCAGCAATTAGTGGATGATTTTAGTCGGCTTAGCAAGGATCTCTTAATCATTAATGGGAAGACTACAAACTACCTCATTTAAGGGGAGGTATTTAGTTTGTTCCCTAGACCTCCATCAAGCTTAAAATTACACCCCCTTGAGTCCCTTTCAAGATATATTTGTACATTTTTCGGTAGAAAAATGGCCCGGCCGGAGGCCGGTTCCTCTTAAATTACAGGCTCGCTATCGCTCGCCAGGATAAAATCGACACCTGAATTGCACGAAAGGTCTTAATATGGGGTGAAAGTTCTTAAAATCGCTAAACTAATGGGGCAAACGTTTTATAATATCAAAAGCAATGGGGCTAAACATGAGGGAGAAAGAGGTCCAGAAAACAATCCCTCAAGTGGAGATCTGCCCTTAAGAACAACAACAACAACACAATCTACACTCCTTGAGAGCTCTGTGTGTCGGGGTTTTTTCCTGGCGAGCGACAGCGAGCCTCTAATTTTAGAAGGAACCGGCCTTCGGCCGGGACATTTTTCTACCGAAAAATGTACACATTTATCTTGAAAGGGGGTCTAGGGGGTGTTTTTGTAAGCTTGATGGAGGTCTAGGGAGGAAACTCAAAAATAAATTAATTAATAAATATAGAGACCAAAACCCCAAGCACTACCCCCTTAAACTGCCCTTAACCCTTTCTGTACCGGCGACGTCATTTAGACGGATTGTATTCAGTTTCCAAAAGTGCCTCCAGCAATTAACAGGCTTGGAACTATCTCGCTGAAGGGGAGATTTCCACTAGAGGGATATTTTGTTTGACCCATTTCTCCCTCATGCTTAGCCCCATTGCTTTTTTGAGATTTTAAGATGTTTGCCCCGTTAGTTTGGCGATTTTAAGAACTTTCGCCCCATTTCTGTCAATTTTAAATATTTAGGTGTTGATTTTTCCCTGGCGAGCGATAGCGAGCCTGTAATTTAAGAGGAACTGCAGGACATTTTTCTACCGAAAAATGTACACATTTATCTTGAAAGAGGGTCTAGGGGGGGTAATTTTAAACTTGATGGAGGTCTAGAGAACAGACTAAAAACCTCCCCTTAACCCTTTATACTGCCACAGGTCCTTCTTAAACTGCCCTTAATCGTCTAAATATCGTCTAAATATCGTCTAAATATCGTCTAAATATAGCTAGACTATAATTAAAAGTTCTTCGCCGGTACAGAAAGGGTTAAGGGGGGTGACCTGCTTTTTGTTATTTCTGTCCTTTTCTCTCTTTCTCTGGCTTGTATCCATTCGGCCCCATTCAGCCCCATTCAGCCAACTATTATAAGACGTTTATCCCCATCTAGGTGTCGATTTCTTCCTGGCGAGCGATAGCGAGCCAGCATTATATGAAGAAATCCGGCTTCGCCGGAGACATTTTTCTATCGAAAAATGTACAAATTTAGCCTGCTGTCAAACAAAAATAAAAAATATGCTGGCTCGCTACCGCTCACCAGTAAGAAATTGACACCTGGATGGGGATAAACGTCTTAAAACTGTAGGCTGAATGGGGCCAAATGGATACAAGCCAGAGAAAGATAGAAAAGGACAGAACAAAAACAGGTCACCCCCCTTAAGACAGAGGACCATCAATATTAGGGGATTTATTTAGAGAAAGGAGAAGTGCGGCACTATTTTGGGGGCGACCCGAGGAAAACTGCGGCACTATTTTGGGGGCGACCCGAGGAAAACTGCGGCACTATTTTGGGGGCGACCCGAGGAGAACTGCGGCACTATTTTGGGGGCGACCCGAGGAAAACTGCGGCACTATTTTGGGGGCGACCCGAGGAGAACTGCGGCACTATTTTGGGGGCGACCCGAGGAGAACTGCGGCACTATTTTGGGGCGGACCCGAGGAGAACTGCGGCACTATTTTGGGGGCGACCCGAGGAATAGGTTTGATAGTCTCCTCGCTAGACCTCCATCAAGCTTCAAAAACACCTCTTTCAAGATATATTTGTACATTCTTTGGTATAAAATCGGCCGGTTCCTTCAAAAATTACAGGCTCGCTATCACTCGCCAGGAGAAACTCGATACCTAAACGGCACGAAACGTCTTCATATTGACTAATTAATGTGGCGAAACGTCTCAAAATCGCCAAACTAGTGAACGAGGAATAGTTTTGTAGTTGATGCATAGAAAATGGGATTCATAAATTCGCTTCCAGAGATGTATTTCCATAATTAAGACCTTTCGTACTATTTAGGCGTCGATTAATGTTTAACCCCATTAGTTTGCAGATTTTATGATGTTTGCCTCATTACTTTGTCGATTTAAAGTCCTTTCGCCCTGTTTCTTTGTCAATTTTAAGACCTTTCGTGCTATTTAGGTGTCGATTTTTTTTTCCTGGCGAACGATAGTGAGCCTGTAATTTTGGAACAAAACCGGCCATTATTCTACCGACAAATGTACAAATTAAGGTAGAAGGGGGATCTAATGTGTTTTTTTATTTTTTTAAAGTTTGATGGAGGTCTCTAGGGAGGATATTAGAAAAATTATGAATAAATGAAGAAAATTGACCAAAAAGTGAACCATCCCCCCCCCTTAACTGCCTCTTCTGCCTGCTCTCTATTTCTTCCACTTCTTTGCCAACTATCTTGAAATTATTTCCACCTTTTCACAATGTTTCTTGATCTTAAGGGGGCCCACCTCGTATTTTTTATCTCCCTTTCTCTTTCTCTCTGGGTTGTATCCATTCGGCCCCATTCAGTTTAAGACGTTTATCCCCATCCAGGTGTCGATTTTTTCCTGGCGAGCGGGAGCGAGCCAGCATATGTATAAGAATATTTTTGACAGCAGGCTAAATTTTGTACATTTTTCGATAAAATAATGTCTCCGGCGAAGCCGCTATCGCTCGCCAGAAAGAAATTGATATCTAAATTGAGATACACGTCTTAAAACAGTTGGCTGAATGGAGCCGAATGGATACAACCCAGAAAAAGAGAGAAAAGGAGATAAATAAAGCAGGTCACACACCTTAATTGTCTCTTCTGCTTGCTCTCCATTTCTTCCACTTATTTTTTGTCAACTATCTTGATCTTGGCAATTTCCTTCCTGCTCTTCTTTTCTTCCGCGACTTTAGTTTGATCTCTTTGACAATTTTCTCAAGTTTTTTTTTTTTTCTTCCTGCAGTCCTTTTCTGATATCACCTTTTACTTCATGTCTGTTTGTTTTCAGTTTCTCTATTTGATTCTCTCCCTCTCTCCCTCCCTCCCCCTCTCTCTCTCTCCCTCACCCTCACTCTCTCTCACCCTCACTCTCTCTCACCCTCACTCTCTCACCCTCACTCTCTCTCACCCTCACTCTCTCCCTCCCTCCTCTCTCTCACCCTCACTCTCTCCCTCCCTCTCTCTTACACATACACACACACTCTCTCTCTCTCTCTCTTACACATACATACTCTCTCTCTCTCTCTCTTACACACACACACACACACTCTCTCTCTATATATACTGTATACAGTATATATATTTTTAATATAATTTTAATCTATTTTATATATTTTTGATTTATTTTAGGTAGGAGCTATTTCTCTGTACATTCTTACCGACACTGTTTATGTAAGATTGTGATGTATTATGTATTATATAATTTGTTTAAGATATTATGTAATGGAAATACAATAATCTGAATCTGAATCTCTCATAATTATATATTTGTCTTTCCACACTTCCCGTTTTCTTTCTCTCGCCTCTTGGTTTGATCTCGACATTTTTCTTCGGGGGGTCTATTATATATATTTTTCTTTTCTTTCTCTGCAGTCGTCTTACGGGATTATTCTCTTCTCAACTCATTACTAGTGTCTATAGCCTTAAGAGAGAGAGAGAGAGAGAGAGAGAGAGAGAGAGCGAGAGAAAGAGAGAGATTGTAAGTGTGTGAGTACGAAAGTGTGTGTGTGTTTGTGTGAGAGAGAGAGATAGAGTAGTAGTGTGTGTGTGTGCCATATATCCTTCCTAAGCTTCATAAAATCGTCTAACTGTAGCTATAACTAAAATAAAAAAGAGTCGCCGGTACAGAAGGGGTTAAGTAGTACATAGCTAGGTAGGTTATATGGTTGTCAGTTGTAATTGAGGTATTTCAGTTGTAATTGAGGTATTTCAGTTGTAATTGAGGTATTTCAGTTGTAATTGAGGTATTTCAGTTGTAATTGAGGTATTTCAGTTGTAATTTGAGGTGTTTCAGTTGTAATTGAGGTATTTCAGTTGTAATTGAGGTATTTCAGTTGTAATTGAGGTATTTCAGTTGTAATTGAGGTATTTCAGTTGTAATTTCAGGTATTTCAGTTGTAATTTCAGGTATTTCAGTTGTAATTTGAGGTATTTCAGGCAATTAATTACGAAACTC
The DNA here is from genome assembly GCA_032716605.1 of Paralithodes platypus. Lineage (NCBI taxonomy): Eukaryota > Metazoa > Arthropoda > Malacostraca > Decapoda > Lithodidae > Paralithodes > Paralithodes platypus. Next base: position 24,501,351 of record CM064538.1, read on the forward strand.
CGATGCTATATGTTTTTTTAGATTGAAGTTTTGTGTTCTTGATTTACAGTATATATATAGATATATATATATACAGTATATATATATATATATATATATATTCATTCATTATATTTCTTTACTAATTCGTCAGCGTGAAAAGGGAATTGTTGAAGCAAAAGAATTATCAAATGACAGGAATGAATGACAGGAATGACAGGAATGAATGACAGGAATGACAGGAATGAATGACAGGAATGAATGACAGGAATGACAGGAATGAATGACAGGAATGAATGACAGGAATGAATGACAGGAATGACAGGAATGAATGACAGGAATGACAGGAATGAATGCCAGTAATGACAGGAATGACAGGAATGCCAGGAATGACAGGAATGGATGGAGGAAGTTTGTTAGAGAGAGTTCATGAAGGTCTCTGGACCCTTTTCATGACAAACCCGAAAGGTCTTGATAGCGTAATGCATAGTGCGTGGAATTTCGATGTGAGTATCCTGGGTTCGAGTCCTTGGAGTGCCGCATGTATTTGTTGATTTCATTAATTGGGTTTAGAGGTGAAGTTGGTTGGTGAGAAAAAAAAACCATAATAATTATCCCAGATGTTGATGTGAAGAGACCTTGTCCGGAAGTATAACATCTGAGGTCAAGCCATTGATGTCGGGGGCTGATGAGTGATTGGGGCTTCGGAATGTGTGTTTTTTTTTTTTTTTTTTTTTTTTTTGGGGGGGGGGGGGGGCAAACTGTTATATGTGTTCTTCTCCTGTCACCTCTTCTTCCTTTCTCGTGTTTCTTGCCGATCCTCCCTACCCCTTGTGGGAGTAAGGGTTGACTACGGACTTACCAACTAACGCCGGTATCACACGAGAGCTTTTATAGTCAACATTCAATGATCAACATTTTTCTGGTAGCATTTCTGGACAATTTTGCACTGGTATCGGAAACTAGACTGATGGTAGATGAATTTAGGTAACCCCAAAAAGTATAAATATTGACCTAATAAGCTGCCAGACCAGTGTTGAGGATAAATGTTGAGTGAAAAAGCGTTCCTGTGATACCACCTTAACCCTCTCCGACATATGACGCGATTTTGAGCCTATTGGGGATACTTTAAAGCCTTTGTTGCCATCAGGGGTATTTATAAACCTTTAGTTTAGTTACTTCAACCTCTGCAGTTGTCTTTTAGTTAGCTGTGTTGAGCTTATTGGGGATACTTTAAAGCCTTTGTTACCATCAGGGGTATTTACAAACCTTTAGTTTAGTTACTTCAACCTCTGCAGTTGTCTTTGAGTTAGCTGTGTTGAGCCTATTGGGGATACTTTAAAGCCTTTGTTACCATCAGGGGTATTTAGAAACCTTTAGTTTAGTTACTTCAACCTCTGCAGTTGTCTTTGAGTTAGCTGTGTTGAGCCTATTGGGGATACTTTAAAGCCTTTGTTACCATCAGGGGTATTTAGAAACCTTTAGTTTAGTTACTTCAACCTCTGCAGTTGTCTTTGAGTTAGCTGTGTTGAGCCTATTGGGGATACTTTAAAGTCTTTGTTGCCATCAGGGGTATTTAGAAACCTTTAGTTTAGTTACTTCAACCTCTGCAGTTGTCTTTGAGTTAGCTGTGTTGAGCCTATTAGGGATACTTTAAAGCCTTTGTTACCATCAGGGGTATTTATAAACCTTTAGTTTAGTTACTTCAACCTCTGCAGTTGTCTTTGAGTTAGCTGTGTTGAGCCTATTAGGGATACTTTAAAGCCTTTGTTACCATCAGGGGTATATAGAAACCATTAGTTTAGTTACTTCAACCTCTGCAGTTGTCTTTGAGTTAGCTGTGGGCAGAAAACTAATTTTGGAGAGGTAATTATAAGAGTGAGAGAACTCTATTTCTTATTGCTAATCTGGCAATCTCTGCATCATATGTGCGTGAAAGGGTTTTAAATCGTCAGTGCGTTGCCTCCACATATTGATTATGATAAGTTCTTTTGTGGTTTCTTGTGTGGTTTCTTGTGTGGTTTCTTGTGTGGTTTCTTTTGTGGTTTCGTGTGTGGTTTCTTGTGTGGTTTCGTGTGTGGTTTCTTTTGTGGTTTCTTGTGTGGTTTCTTTTGTGATTTCTTGTGTGGTTTCTTTTGTGGTTTCTTGTGTGGTTTCTTGTGTGGTTTCTTGTGTGATTTCTTGTGTGGTTTCTTTTGTGGTTTCTTGTGTGGTTTCTTTTGTGGTTTCTAGTTTTGCGATGTTATTTTTGCAAGTTTTACTCTAATGGAATAATATTGTTGTCTACAAATGATTACACATTCAATTAATTCAGTGTAGCTATTTTGTGTATTTGCAATAATAACGAAATCAATTGATGTAGGCCTATGTTTATTGATGTAGGCCTATGTTTATTGATGTAGGCCTATGTTTATTGATGTAGGCCTATGTTTATTGATGTAGGCCTATGTTTATTGATGTAGACCTATGTTTATTGATGTAGGCCTATGTGTATTGATGTAGGCCTATGTTTATTGATGTAGGCCTATGTTTATTGATGTAGGCCTATGTTTATTGATGTATTAATGTCTGTCAGATGTTGAGGTACACTTTATAAGGGGAGATGGGTCGTTTTTTCTGGTTCCCCTTCATGTTTATTTAGCCCCATTAGTTTTTACAGATTTTAAGACGTTCGGCCCCATTAGTTTGGCGATTTCAAGACCTTTCAACCCATTTCTTTATCAACATTAAGGATGTTCGTGTCATTTAGGTGTCGATTTTTCCCGGGCGAGCGATAGTGAGCCTGTAATTTAAGAAGGATCGGCCTTAAGGGGAGATTTCCACTTGAGGGAGTTTTTTCTTGACTCCTTTCTCCCTCATGTTTAGCCCCATTGCTTTTCTAATTTTAAGACGTTCGCCCCATTATTTTGATGATTTTAAGAACTTTCAACCCATTTCTGTCAATTTTAAGACCTTTCGTGCAATTTAAGGTGTCGATTTTATCCTGACGAGCGATAGCGAGCCTGTAATTTAAGAGGAACCGGCTTTCAGCCGGGACATTTCTCTACCGAAAAATGTACAAATTTATTTTGAAAGGGGCTCAAGGGGGTGTAATCTTAAGCTTGATGGATATCTAGGGACCAAACTAACAACCTCTCCTTAAAAAAAAAAAAAAAAAAAAACATAATCAGTAGCTGTTTTATTTTATTGGGATAAATAATAACAAGGAAAGCCATTGCTGTACATCAGTTTATTGAGCAACACCTTGGCCGACACATATACTTTATATATACTATAGTCTATGTATTATACTTAGGGCTAAAAACACATCTTGACCACCACTAACCTTTGGAACGCAAATTTGGGAAGAGTCGGCCCCAGGAAAAAAAAAAGTGCTGAAATGTAACAGCCCATTTGCTTCGGCCCTTTTGGAGTTACACAGAGAAAATCAACCACAGTAATCCAGCTCATATTTCTTACCATTTGGGAAGAGTCGGCCAGGGAACAGGTGCTGAAATGTACAGCCCATTTGTTCCATCCCTTTGGTAGTTACAGGGAATAATTATTAACAACAGCAATCCAGCTAACATGCCTACCATTTGGGAAGAGTCAGCCAGAGAAATAGGTGCTGAAATGTAACAGCCCATTTGCTCCATCCCTGTTGTAGTTACAGGGAATATTTATTAACAACAGCAAGCCAGCTTAACATGCCTACCATTTGGGAAGAGTCAGCCAGCCAGGAATATAGGTGCTGAAAGGTACAGCCCATTTGCTCCAGCCCCTTTTGAGTTACAGAGGTTAGAAGTCATGATGTGTTGTTTGGGGGCTATGGATAACCTATCGACTATATTTACTGTAGGTACATTTGCTCCAGCCCCTTTTGAGTTACAGAGGTTAGAAGTCCTGATGTGTTGTTTTGGGGGCTATGGATAACCTATCGACTATTACTACTGTAGGTACATTAGCTCCAGCCCCTTTTGAGTTACAGAGGTTAGAAGTCATGATGTGTTGTTTTGGGGGCTATGGATAACCTATCGACTATATCTACTGTAGGTACATTAGCTCCAGCCCCTTTTGAGTTACAGAGGTTAGAAGTCATGATGTGTTGTTTGGGGGCTATGGATAACCTATCGACTATATTTACTGTAGGTACATTTGCTCCAGCCCCTTTTGAGTTACAGAGGTTAGAAGTCCTGATGTGTTGTTTTGGGGGCTATGGATAACCTATCGACTATATATACTGTAGGTACATTTGCTCCAGCCCCTTTTGAGTTACAGAGGTTAGAAGTCATGATGTGTTGTTTTGGGGGCTATGGATAACCTATCGACTATTACTACTGTAGGTACATTAGCTCCAGCCCCTTTTGAGTTACAGAGGTTAGAAGTCATGATGTGTTGTTTTGGGGGCTATGGATAACCTATCGACTATATCTACTGTAGGTACATTAGCTCCAGCCCCTTTTGAGTTACAGAGGTTAGAAGTCATGATGTGTTGTTTTGGGGGCTATGGATAACCTATCGACTATATCTACTGTAGGTACATTAGCTCCAGCCCCTTTTGAGTTACAGAGGTTAGAAGTCATGATGTGTTGTTTTGGGGGCTATGGATAACCTATCGACTATTACATACTGTAGGTACATTTGCTCCAGCCCCTTTTGAGTTACAGAGGTTAGAAGTCATGATGTGTTGTTTTGGGGGCTATGGATAACCTATCGACTATTACTACTGTAGGTACATTAGCTCCAGCCCCTTTTGAGTTACAGAGGTTAGAGGTCATGATGTGTTGTTTGGGGGCTATGGATAACCTATCGACTATATCTACTGTAGGTACATTAGCTCCAGCCCCTTTTGAGTTACAGAGGTTAGAAGTCATGATGTGTTGTTTTGGGGCTATGGGATAACCTATCCACTATACTGTAGGTACATTTGCTCCAGCCCCTTTTGAGTTACAGAGGTTAGAAGTCATGATGTGTTGTTTTGGGGTCTATGGATAACCTATCGACTATTACTACTGTAGATATATTTGCTCCAGCCCCTTTTGAGTTACAGAGGTTAGAAGTCATGATGTGTTGTTTTGGGGTCTATGGATAACCTATCGACTATTACTACTGTAGATATATTTGCTCCAGCCCCTTTTGAGTTACAGAGGTTAGAAGTCATGATGTGTTGTTTTGGGGGCTATGGATAACCTATCGACTATTACTACTGTAGATATATTTGCTCCAGCCCCTTTTGAGTTACAGAGGTTAGAAGTCATGATGTGTTGTTTTGGGGGCTATGGATAACCTATCGACTATTACTACTGTAGGCACATTTGCTCCAGCCCCTTTTGAGTTACAGAGGTTAGAGGTCATGATGTGTTGTTTGGGGGCTATGGATAACCTATCGACTATATCTACTGTAGGTACTTACATTGTCCTGAATATCTGCTACCAATTTACAAAGGCATTTTTATATATTTTTATTTTTAAGGGGGGGTCACCGGCTTTTTTTATATTTTTATCATTCTCTTCTTTTCTCGCTTTCCTTGGCTTGTATCCATTCGGCCCCATTCAGCCAACTGTTTTATGACGTTTATCCACATCCAGGTGTCGTTTTCTTCCTGGCGAGCGATAGCGAACCAGCGTTGTATGGAGAACTCCGGCTTCGCCGGAGACATTTTTCTATCGAAAAATGTACAAATTTAGCTTGCTGTCAAAACAAAAATATATTTATGCTGGCTCGCTACCGCTCGCCAGGATAATATTGACACCTGGATGGGGGTAAACGTCTTAAAACAGTAGGCTGAATGGGACCGAATGGATACAAGCCAAAGAGAGAGGGAGAGAAATAGAAAACAAGCGAGGTGGGCTCCCTTCATTATTTTGCCCAGCTGATGGTGTAAAAATTGATCTGGCCATTCTGATAACTCGGCCATTACCAAGAGTTTGTAGCGATTTTCTTTGCTATGCGAGTGAGGGAGACAAAAGGCAGTAGTGCTGTTCCGAGTGCCTCCCTCAGAGTTGAAAGAGTGACAGGGCCAAAATCAAGGGACGTTCGAGCCAAAATGCGTGGACACACGGAGTTTGAAGCAATTTAAGTCATAGGAAGAGGGAAAGACTAATTCTGGGAGAGAGTTCCAGAGCTCAGCTGTTGAGTAAAAGACAGTTTGAGAGTAACGTTTCACTCTTGGGTTGGAGAGTTGCACAGAGTAGGGGTGGGATTGTGTTGCAAGACGGGTACCACGTGCCCTACGTAAAGGAGGTGGTATGCAATATATATATATATTACCTAACTGGCTCTTAAGGGGAGATATCCACTTGAGGGACTTTTTTCTGGACCCCTTTCTCTCTATGTCTAGCCCCATTGCTTTTGAGATTTTAAGATGTTTGCCCCATTAGTTTGGCGATTTTAAGAACTTTCACCCCATTTATGTCACTTTTAAGACCTTTCGTCCCATTTAGGTGTCGATTTTTTCTGGCGAGCGATAGCGAGCCTGTAATTTAAGAGGAACCGGCCTTAGGCCGGGACATTTTTCTACCGAAAAATGTACAAATTTATCTTGAAAAGGGGTCAAGGGGGTGTAATTTCAAGCTTGATGGAAGTCTAGGGAACACACTAAAAACCTCCCCTTAACAGATGGTACCTCTCATCAAAGGTCAAATGTTGTATTGTTAGACATTTTTGCAATAATTGTATTTCTATGGACCAAATCAAAATGATCATTATCATTTAAGGGGAGATTTCCACCTGGAGGATTTTTTTTCTGAACCCCCTTCTCCCTCATGTTTAGCCCCATTGTTTTTGAGATTTTAAGACGTTCGCCCCATTAGTTTGGCGATTTTAAGAACTTTCACCCCATTTATGTCGCTTTTAAGACCTTTCGTCCCATTTAGGTGTCGATTTTTTCCTGGCGAGCGATAGCGAGCCTGTAATTTAAGGGGAACCGGCCTTCGGCCGGGACATTTTTCTACCGAAAAATGTACAAATTTATCTTGAAAGGGGGTCTAGGGGGAGTAATTTTAAGCTTGATGGAAGTCTAGGGAATCAACTAAAAACCTCCCCTTAACATATTGTTGAGATAGTTTGATGAACAGTATAGGCGGAATGAATATAGACACCATATGAGGAGGAACACTTTATTGACATTTTAACCCTTTCACGCATTCATGACGCAGAGGTTGCCAGATTAGCAATAAGAAATGAGAGTTCTCTCACTCTTATCATTACCTCTCCACAATTCGTTTTCGGCCCACAGCTAACTCAAAGACAACGGCAGAGGTTGAAGTAACTAAACTAAATGTTTCTAAATACCCCTGATGGTAACAAAGGCTTTAAAGTATCCCCAATAGGCTCAACACAGCTAACTCAAAGACAACGGCAGAGGTTGAAGTAACTAAACTAAAGGTTTCTAAATACCCCTGATGGTAACAAAGGCTTTAAAGTATCCCTAATAGGCTCAACACAGCTAACTCAAAGACAACTGCAGAGGTTGAAGTAACTAAACTAAAGGTTGCTAAATACCCCTGATGGTAACAAAGGCTTTAAAGTATCCCCAATAGGCTCAACACAGCTAACTCAAAGACAACTGCAGAGGTTGAAGTAACTAAACTAAAGGTTGCTAAATACCCCTGATGGTAACAAAGGCTTTAAAGTATCCCTAATAGGCTCAACACAGCTAACTCAAAGACAACTGCAGAGGTTGAAGTAACTAAACTAAAGGTTTCTAAATACCCCTGATGGTAACAAAGGCTTTAAAGTATCCCTAATAGGCTCAACACAGCTAACTCAAAGACAACTGCAGAGGTTGAAGTAACTAAACTAAAGGTTGCTAAATACCCCTGATGGTAACAAAGGCTTTAAAGTATCCCTAATAGGCTTAACACAGCTAACTCAAAGACAACTGCAGAGGTTGAAGTAACTAAACTAAAGGTTTCTAAATGCCCCTGATGGTAACAAAGGCTTTAAAGTATCCTCAATAGGCTCAAAATCGCATGATATGTCGGAGAGGGTTAACATCACTAGACCACTTTTTCATTTTCTCGGTAATATCACGACTCTTTCATTTCGTTTTTTTTTTTTTTTTTTTTTTTTTTTCAGTCATCACAGTTCAGATTAGCTACACCATGGTTCTTTTCTTAAGGGAGCCCACCTCGCTTTTTTTCTCTTTCTCTCCCTCTTTCGTTGGCTTGTATCCATTTGGCCCCCATTCAGCCTACTGTTTTAAGACGTTTACCCCGATCCAGGTATCAGTACTTTCCTCGTGAGCGGCAGCGAGCCAGCATATATTTTTTTGTTTTGACAGCAAGCTAAATTTGTACATTTTTCGATAGAAAAATTTCTCCGGCGAAGCCGGATTTCTCCATACAATGCTGGCTCGCTTACGCTCGCCAGGAAGAAATCGACACCTGGATGGGGATAAACGTCTTAAAACAGTTGGCTGAATGGGGCCCAATGGATACAAGCTAGAGAAACAGAGAAAAGGAGAGAAAGAGAAAAAAAAAGCAGGTGACCTCTCTTAATGATCACCCCCCCCCCCCCCACTTCACCCCTTCCACCTCACCCCTCACCCCTATCCCCACCATACCCCCCCCCCCCCCCCCTCCTCCTCCCCCTCCTATATCAAGTATCCAATCGGGCAAAACGTAATCAATCAGTTGGGCGTATAATTGGGTGCGTCTTTTAATGATTAGGGTTGGGTGTGAGAAGGATCTGCCTGCTTGTGTGGGCCAATAATCGGCTTTCTGGCAGGCTCCCATTTTCGTATGTGCTCTATTTGTTCACTGGGTTTACTTACATATCCATAAACCGATCAATGTACACTGGTTTTACATATTTATAAACCAACCCATGTACGGTGGCGCTAATAAGTCATGTCCCAGCTGTCATTACGTTTGGCTCGCTCTGTGCTGTATTAATGTCTGTCAGATGTTGAATAGGGTGGGTAAGTGTAGGAACATGGTTGTATATTTCACTCGATATGAAGAAATGAAGCTTAGATATTGCTGATACCAATTATTGATCAAAACATACTGGGTGCCGAGACATGACTTATTAGCGCGACTGTACAATGGTTTTATATGTACAATGGTTTTTACACATCTATAAACCGATTAATGTACACTGGTTTAAGGGGAGATTTCCACTTGATTTTTTTTTTCTTGACCCCTTTCTCCCTCATGGTTTGCCCCATTGCTTTTGATATTATAAGACGTTCACCCCATTAGTTTGGCGATTTTAAGAACTTTCGCCCCATTTCTGTCAATTTTAAGACTTTGTGCCATTTAGGTGTCGATTTTTTCCTGGCGAGCGATAGCGAGCCTATAATTTAAGAGGAACCGGCCTTCGGCCGGGACATTTTTCTACCGAAAAATGTACAAATTTATCTTGAAAGGGGGTCTAGGGGCTGTAATGTTAAGCTTGATGGAGGTCTAGGGAACACACTAAAAACCTCCCCTTAACACATCTATAAACCAATTAATGTACACATGGTTTTAACGTATCTATAATACATTTACTACACTGTATAACGGTACTTATTTGGGGCACTGTACATGTCAACAAGAGCTAAGCAAGACACCTATACTGTATATATATATATATATATATATATATATATATATATATATATATATATATATATATATAAATAAAATTCAGTACCAGGGATGTCCTTTTTATCACATTCTGGCAGGTATTACACGATTGTATTCAGCTTAGGAAGGACCTTTAGCAATAATAAGTCTGCAATATATCTCCACCAACTCTTTTAACCACCACAGATCCTTCCTAAGCTGCATAATATCGTCAAAATATAGCCAGAATAAAATCTAGCACACGTTGCTGGTATTTATATATATATATATATATATATATATATATATATATATATATATATATATATATATATATATATACAAGGACTAAGCAAGATATTGATAAGGCAATACAGTTCACAATCCTGCCGCTGAGGACACACTATACTCTGTTTCATTTCAACTGGCGGTAAATTGCAAAGTTCCCATCAAGATTTCTCAGTTATTTTGAAGATTTTGTAGTGAAATAGGATGCTAAGTATATCAACTTGATGGTAATGAGATGCAGAGTCATAGTAGTTTTATATATTTGCATTAATTTAATTTTACTCCGTCTAAAATAAGGTTTAAAATAAGGTCTAAAATAAGGTCTAAAATAAGGCGTATGTAAAGGGAAATTCATGTGTCCATAATAGCCTACTCCATAGACTACAGTAGGTCTGGATTGGACACGAAAATGGAACTTTACAGTAAGGTGTGAATCTGCACGACCCGGGATCGAATCCCTGCCACGGCGGACATTTAGTGGGTGTGGTAGTACGTCCTACCATGTTTCACATCCTGACGACGTATACAGACTAAACACACATAAGAAAGCCACTCCAACAGCTTCCTCTCTCTCTCCAACACCCCTTCTCCCCTCTCTACACTCTTCAGAAAAATAGGAAAAGTAGAATGTAGCTACGAGGTGCTGTTGTAAAGGCTTATCCCTCAATACCTTCATCTGACCTGATCTGATGATCTGGGACCCAAAATCGGAGAACGAACCCACAAGTTCGAACCTCGAAACCGCGAAAATGTGATATTTTCGCGGTTTCGAGGTTCGAACTTGGGGGTTCGTTCTCTGATTTTGGGTCCCTTACTGCAAAGTTCCATTTTCGCGCCCAGTCCAGATCTACCGTAGTCTATGTCTGTTCATAAATATATTGATGGTAATAAACCCATCTAATACAAGGATGGACAGGTAAATTACTATCAATATACCCAATGAATTGAAATACTCTTAATAATCTATCTATGTTAGGTTATATTGACGGTAATAACCCCATCTAATACAAGGATAGACAGGTAAATTACTATCAATACACCCAGTGTCTTAAAATAAGTGCTCAAAATAAATTACTAATGTACAGATATATTAATGATAATAAACCCATCTAATACAAGGATAGCAAGGTAAATCACTATCAAAATACCCAGCGATATATATATACTGTATATATATATATATATATATATATATATATATATATATATATATACTGTATATATATATATATACCATTTTTATAACCTTGACTATTTACAGAGTGTGACTACGATTTAAGGGAGCCCATCTCGCTTTTTTTCTCTTTCTCTCCCTCTCTCTTTGGCTTGTATCCATTCGGCCCCATTCAGCCTACTGTTTCAAGACGTTTACCCCCATCCAGGTGTCAATATTTTCCTGGCGAGCGGTAGCGAGCCAGCATATATATATTTTTGTTTTGACAGCAAGCTAAATTTGTACATTTTTCGATAGAAAAATGTCCCCGGCGAAGCCGGATTTCTCCATACAATGCTGGCTCGCTTTCGCTCGTCAGGAAGAAATCGACACCTGGATGGGGGTAAACGTCTTAAAACAGTTGGCTGAATGGGGCCGAATGGATACAAGCCAGGGAAAAAGAGAGAGAAAAGGAGAGAAAGATACAAAAACGCCGGTGACCCTCCCTCCCTCCCTCCCTCCCTCCCCCCTAATACAAGTTTGTTTCTGGAATATATTAATATATTTATTGTGTTATTGAATCCAGGTTTTATAGTGGATGAAATATTTATATATATTTTTTTCAAGTAACGTTTTTTTAAAGGGGAGGTTTTTAGTGCGTTTCTTAGACTTCCATCAAGCTTGAAATTACACCCCCTTGACCCCCTTTCAAGATAAATGTGTACATTTTTCGGTAGAAAAATGTCCCGGCCGAAGGCCGATTCCTCTTAAATTGCAGGCTCGCTATCGCTCGCCAGGAAAAAATCGACACCTAAATGGCACGAAAGGTCTTAAAATCGACAGAAATGGGGTGAAAGTTCTTATAATCGCCAAACTAATGGGGCGAACGTCTTAAAATATCATAAGCAATGGGGCTAAACATGAGGGAGAAGGGGGTCCAGACAAAAATCCCTCAAGTGGAAATCTCCCCTTAACAGTATTCGTCATTATATTAATTGTGTAACAAATCTGGGAGTCAGAGGAATTTATAATAGTCATTTTCACAGGGATCTGCCTTGTGTGGGCCGACCGGCTTTTTTGCAGACTGCCATTTTCTTATGTTCTAATATTTATCATGGACAAATCTGGAATCAAAGGAATTTATAATAATATTTCATTTGCCGTGGAGTTTCTCTGGTAGTGCCAGAGTTCATACTACGCAGCAAGGCTCTTACTTCAGCCTGACCTCAATAATACATCACTATTTTATATATACAGTATATATATATATATATATATATCTCACAAATACACGTGAGCTATATAGTGAATGTTTAAATACTCCCAGCCGGGATCGAACCTCCGACATTCAGAACGAGTGTGATTATAATCCACTACACCACGGCGTGGATGAGTGGATTAAAAGCTTGGACACTCGTTCTGAATGTCGGAGGTTCGATCTCGCCTGGGAGTATATATATATATATATATATATATATATATATATATATATATATATACACCAGGGCCCGGGTTTACTTATAGGGTCGATTATGTTCACCTGATAATAGCGTTTTGACAGTTGATTGTGGCTATCAGTAGACGCTTGTATGCAGCTTAGGAAGGCTGTGTGGGTTATTATGGCTTCCATACCACCAATTCGTCTAATCCGGAAAACAACAAAAACAAAAACAAAAAATGCGTAATCGTCGTTCGTGTTGGTTCGTAAATCTCTCTCTCTCTCCTGATTCACCCTCCTACACTCGTTAATATTACTACGCAGCTGTGGTCTGGGTTGTATTCATTCGGCCCCATTCACCCTACTGTTTTAAGACGTTTATCTCCATCCAGGTGTCGATTTTTTCCTGGCGAGCGGTAGCGAGCCAGCATATTTAAACACATTTTTTTGACAGCAAGCTAAATTTGTAAATTTTTCGATAGCAAATTTTTCGGATTTCTCCATACAATGCTGGATGGGGATAAACGTCTTAAAACAGTTGGCTGAATGGGACCGAATGGATACAAGCCAGAGAGAGAGGAAGGGAGGGAGGGAGAGAGAGAAACAAAACGAGTTGGGCTCCCTTAATCTGAACCAAATCGTCTTAAGGGGAGGTTTTTAGTTGCTTCCCTAGACCTCCATCAAACTTAAAATTACTCCCCCTAGACCCCCTTTCAAGATAAATTTGTGCATTTTTCGGTAGAAAAATGTCCCGGCCGAAGGCCGATTCCCCTTAAATTACAGGCTCGCTATCGCTCGCCAGGAAAAAATCGACACCTAAATGGCACGAATGGTCTTAAAATTGACAGAAATGGGGCGAGGGTTCTTAAAATCGCCAAACTAATGGAGCGAACGTCTTAAAATCTCAAAAGCAATGGGGATAAACATGAGGGAGAAAGAGGTCCAGAAAAAAATCCTCCAGGTGGAAATCTCCCCTTAAGAACAGCCGGAAACAAACAGTAAAAAAACAAAAAGAAAAAAATGCGTAATCGTCGTCGTAGTTCGTAAATCTCTCTCTCTCTCTCTCCTATGATTCACCTTCCTACACCTGTTATTAATACACAGCTGTTATTAATACGCAGCTGTTATTAATACGCAGCTGTTATTAATACGCAGCTGTTATTAATACGCAGCTGTTATTAATACGCAGCTGTTATTAATACGCAGCTGTTATTAATACGCAGCTGTTATTAATACACAGCTGTTATTAATAATATAATACACAGCTGTTATTAATACACAGCTGTTATTAATACACAGCTGTTATTAATAATATAATACACAGCTGTTATTAATACACAGCTGTTATTAATACACAGCTGTTATTAATAATATAATACACAGCTGTTATTAATACGCAGCTGTTATTAATACACAGCTGTTATTAATAATATAATACACAGCTGTTATTAATACGCAGCTGTTATTAATACACAGCTGTTATTAATAATATAATACACAGCTGTTATTAATACACAGCTGTTATTAATACGCAGCTGTTATTAATACACAGCTGTTATTAATACGCAGCTGTTATTAATACACAGCTGTTACTAATAATATAATACACAGCTGTTATTAATACGCAGCTGTTATTAATACACAGCTGTTATTAATACACAGCTGTTATTAATAACATAATACGCAGCTGTTATTCATAACATAATACACAGCTGTTATTAATAACATAATACGCAGCTGTTATTATTACACAGCTGTTATTAATAACATAATACACAGCTGTTATTAATAACATAATACGCAGCTGTTATTCATAACATAATACACAGCTGTTATTAATAACATAATACGCAGCTGTGGTCGGGCGTTACATCGGGGGTTAATAAGTGTTCTAAGGGGAGAGGGGGTCGTTTTTCGGGTTCCCCTTATTTATCCATGTTTAGCCCCGTTAGTTTTCAGATTTTTTAAGACGTTCGCCTCATTAGTTTTGGCCATTGTTAGACCTTTCGCCACATTTCTTTGTCAATATTAAGATAATCCCCCGATAGTTATAATGTCATAGAGGAGAAAACATTGGGGTGGGGGTGGGAGGTCCACGAATGGGGGGGGGGGTGTCCACGAATTGGGGGTGGGGGGGTCCACGAATTAATCTAAGTGGGTTCTACAGGAGCGGCCGTCTGTGTGTGTGCCCCCCCCCCCCCCCCCCACACACACACACACACCTTTAGCGAACGGGCGGGCTAATGGGGGCATCGTGAATTAGAGGAGGGGGGGGGGGGGGGGGGGGGGGGGCGGATATGAAATGTGTGCGTGGAATCGCCCATTAGAGCGAATACATAATGATGGCCTGAATTACAGAGAGAGAGAGAGAGAGAGAGAGAGAGAGAGAGAGAGAGAGAGAGAGAGAGAGAGAGAGAAAAGCCTGGTGGGATATTTGAGAGATAATGAGCCTTTAAAACACAGGGGGGGGGGGGACACTATTTACCCATTGCGAGTTTCAGGCTATTAATACGGAAGTTGGAGCCGTAAACGTCGATATTAAAGTGAAGTGCAATAATAATGTGGGTTTCTGATGGATAAAAAGTATGATCAATTGTGTTCTATATATATATATATATATATATATATATATATATATATATATATATATTATTATGACCATATCGTAGCTGATAATTCTGCTAAATATTGATGGCCACGGCTCCAACTTCCTTATAAACCAAAACGCGCGCGCGGGGGTGGGGGCGGGGGTGGGGGTGGGGGCGGGGGTGGGGGGGTCGCAATTAATATTAGGGATGGAACACATTAGGGGCCGAATCCCGAGTTCTCCAATATGGTAGCCTTAGATTTACGAGTAATTGCACGTTTAGCCTTATATTACCGGGGGGAGGTAGTCCGTTTTTCTTGGACCCCCTTCTCCCTCGTGTTTAGCATGTTTGTTGGGCGCTTTTGAGACCTTTTTTGCCCCCATTCAGACCTTTCGTGCCATTTAGGTGTCGATGTTTCCTTTCACCTTCCTTTGTCAATATTAAAAGCCCTTTCGTGCCATTTAGGTGTCGAGCGTAACGAGCCTGTAATTATAGAAGGAACGTCTCAGCTTTTGGCCGAGACATTTTTCCAACGAAAAATGGAAAAATTTATCTTGAAAGGGGATCGACTAGGGGGAGTGTTATTTTAAGATTGATGGAGGTCTAGGGAGGAAACTCAAAAACTAAAATAATAGACCAAAAAAACAAGCACTACCCCCTTAACGAGTCATTGCCAGATCAATAAATGCTGATCAAAGGGTCGGCGGATCGAGCCCACACTGTCAAAATGTTATTGGTAGATGTCGAGCCCGGGCAACTTGACTTAGCGGATTCGCGACCAACGCCTAATATGCATAGCCACCCTTTTCTCGGGAATTACGGCGTCTGGGGGGGAAAAAAAAAAAAAAAATAAAAAAAAAAAAAATAATAATAATAATAAAATAAAAAATAATAATAAAAATAAAAATTGCAAGATCAATAAATACTCGCTTGGTAAAATAAAGGATTCATTCTGCAATATTGTAGTTTTTATTTACGAGTAATTGCTAGATCAATAAATACTCCCTTGGTACAATACAAGATATTTCCCTAACTATTGTAGTTTAAGGGGGGGGGTCACCGGCATTTTTTTTTATCTTTCTCTCTTTTTCTCTCTATCCCTGGCTTGTATCCATTAGACCCCATTCAGCCAACTGTTTTAAGACGTTTATCTCCATCCAGGTGTTAATTTCTTCCTGGCGAGCGATAGCGAGCCTGCAATGTATGGATAAATCCGGCTTCGCCGGAGAAATTTTTCTATCGAAAAATTTACAAATTTAGCTTGCTGCCAAAACAAATATATACAGTATATATATATGCTGGCTCGCTACCGCTCGCCAGGAAAATGTTGACACCTGGATGGGGGTAAACGTCTTAAAACAGTAGGCTGAATGGGGCCGAATGGATACAAGCCAAAGAGCGAGTGAGAGAAAGAGAAAAACAAAAAAGCGAGGTGGGCTGCCTTAACTAGTAATGGCAAGATAAATAAATGTTTCCTTTAAGATCCTAACATTACAATAAACCAGTAATTGACCAGTGGCGAGTTTCAGGCTATGAGGAAGTTGGAGCCGTGAACATCGATAATAAACAGAAATGCAATAATTATGTAGGATCTCGAGAGTCAGCCTATAAGGAAGTTGGAGCCGTGAACATCGATTATTAAAGAGAAATGCAATAATTATGTACGTTTCTGAAGGATACATGGTACGTTGAATTGGGTTTTATGTATTTATAAATGCACTACGACCGTATTATATCTGTCAATTATGTTAAATAGCGTTGTCTACAACTTCCTTATAGAACGAAGCTCGCAAGTTGGCAATAAATGTTGGCTTGTTATAACAAAGGCTACCTCCCTACACCCTAGTATGTACAGGACGCTTAACCCCTTCAGACTCATATGACGCAGAGGTTGCCAGATTAGCAATAAGAAATAGAGTTCTCTCACTCTGGGAGTAACAATATCGAGTAACCTAAAACCGAGTCAACAATGTTCAGAAGTTGTTAGCCCACAAGCAAACAAAATAATTGGCTTTATAGGCAGGTCATTTGAGCATAAATCCAAAGAAGTTATCCTAACCCTTTACAATTCCTTATCCGCCCTCTTCTGGAATACTGCGTTCAATCCTGGTGCCCTTATTACCAAAAAGATATAAACAAGCTAGAACGAGTTCAACGTAGAGTTACCAAAATGATACCTAGCCTAAAGAACAAACCATACGAAGAGCGTCTTAGAGAATTAAATCTATTTCCTTTAACCCAGCGCAGATTAAGAGGCGACTTAATTCAAGTGTTCAAAATCATCAAAGGCATCGACAATATGAACTGTAGTAAGTACTTCACTATCGACCAATCTAATTACACGCGGGGAAACGGTTGCAAATTATTGGTAAATCTTTTAACTCGCACGAATCTAAGAATTTCTTCTTCAATCGAGTTGTCAACTTGTGGAATGGGCTTCCCCGAAACGTTATAGACTGCATCACCGTTGAATCATTTAAAAACTCCGCCTAGACAAATATCTCGCATCAAACCCGCGACTGACTGCGTTTGTAAATGAATAACTTTATTTTATCCCCCCTCAGTTACTAACCCATCTGTCCCCTACTAACTTCCTAATCCTGCCACGGACATTAGTTCCAGGGCAGTAATTCCCTTTCCAATGTTCCCTTACCCACTCTAAACCACTGTTTGGACACTTGATCCTCAGTGTTTTGGAGGACAAGCAACCTAGAAGGGTCACTAGATCTGTTTGTTGCTTTGATTTCCTTTGTACTCCTTTGTACTCTTATAATTACCTCTCCAAAATTAGTTTCTGCCCACAGCTAACTCAAAGACAACTGCAGAGGTTGAAGTAACTAAACTAAAGGTTTCTAAATACCCCCTGATGGTAACAAAGGCTTTAAAGTATCCCCAATAGGCTCAACACAGCTAACTCAAAGACAACTGCAGAGGTTGAAGTAACTAAACTAAAGGTTTCTAAATACCCCTGATGGTAACAAAGGCTTTAAAGTATCCCTAATAGGCTCAACACAGCTAACTCAAAGACAACTGCAGAGGTTGAAGTAACTAAACTAAAGGTTTCTAAATACCCCTGATGGTAACAAAGGCTTTAAAGTATCCCCAATAGGCTCAACACAGCTAACTCAAAGACAACTGTAGAGGTTGAAGTAACTAAACTAAAGGTTTCTAAATACCCCTGATGATAATAAAGGCTTTAAAGTATCCCCAATAGGCTCAACACAGCTAACTCAAAGACAACTGCAGAGGTTGAAGTAACTAAACTAAAGGTTTCTAAATCCCTGATGATAATAAAGGTTTTAAAGTATCCCTAATAGGCTCAAAATTGCGTCATATGTCGGAGAGGGTTAAAGATACAGATTAGCAAGAATATCACATTGCTCCTAACCCCTTCAGTAACGGTGACGTATTTGGGGTTTGATTTCGGCTACATTTAGACGATTTCTTGAAGTTTGTGAAGGATATATGGCAGCTAAACCGATCAAGCTATTTGCTATTAATCTCACCACTACACCAAACATCTCATTTAGATCGTCTGTAGCCTTTTAAGGGGAGGTTTTTAGTTGATTCCCTAGACTTCCATCAAGCTTAAAATTACTCCCCCTTGACCCCCTTTCAAGATCAATTTGTACATTTTTCGGTAGAAAAATTTCCCGGCCAAAGGCCGGTGCCCCTTAAATTACAAGCTCGCTATCGCTCGCCAGGAAAAAATCGACACCTAAATGGCACGAATGGTCTTAAAATTGACAGAAATGGGGCGAGGGTTCTTAAAATCGACAAACTAATGGGGCAAGCGTCTTTAAATCTCACAAGCAATGGGGCTAAACATGAGGGAGAAAGAGGTTCAGAAACAAATCCTCCAGGGGTGGAATTCTCCCCTTAATGGGTAGACGTCCTGCTGAATAAAATCGTCTAATAGTAGCCAGAATAAAGTTAAAAGGACGTCACCGGTACTGAAGGGGTTAATAAAGAGGGCAAGCTTCGTTTTCTATGATTCCGGTTAGGTAGGACTATGTGAGAAGTAGATGGGAAAGATTATTATTATATTGTGATGGGTAGCGTAAGGTGACAAGAAGTACAGAAACAGTTCTAGAAAAAATAATAAGCTTGGATTTCTATGATTCAGGTAACACAGGACAAAGTTAGTGAAGAGTACATTAATATCTGGTAATGGATAGCATGGGGCGTGATGAAAGTACAGAACCACAGTAGGCTTTCGTAAACATAAGGAACAAGAAGCGCTAGGTGATTCTAGAGTACTTATACTATCTTGTGATGAGTAGTATGGCGTGATGAGAGTATAGAGACATAGTGTCAGAATAAAGCAACAAGGACCCAAGCTAAGTGGAACGCTAGTCAAGCCTGGAGTACATGTCGTGAACGCTGTGCTCGTAGTGATTGTTGAGCTGCTTGCGTCTCAACTTGAGCGCCGCCGTCACCAGTCCCGTGTCGGGGGTCCAGGGCTCCAGCGTGAGGCAAACCGCCGCTGGTACCTCCCATCGGGTCAGGCCACATTTCTTGCCGTGGGTCTGGAGCTCACGCAGAATGGCTTCTTTGATGCGCTCATCCGTGCAGAGCTCCTCGATAGTTAGCGTGTCCTTATCTATGCCTACACTCGCGGCAACTTTCCACAGCCTTTCAGCCGATGGCACCACAACAGCTACAGTCTTGTCTTTTGTGGAGTCGGCAAACACACAGATATTTTCTACGTTGGAAAGAGTCTTAAGCTTTGACTCTGTGTTGCCCAGAGAAACATATTCCCCGTGCTTCAGCTTCACCAGATCCTTCATTCTATCGATGATCTTGAGGCAGCCCAAGGAGTTGATCTCGCCGATGTCACCTGTGCGGAACCACCGGAGACCATTTTCTTCAAAGAACGCAGCTTTATTCTCTTCTGGTAGCTTGAAGTATCCCTTAGCCACAACAGGTCCTCCAACAACTACTTCTCCTCTTGGATTGGGTTTGTCAGTAACTCTGTAATTTCCTTCGTCCCAGTCCTCCAGCCTCATCAGTACACCAAGGTTCGGGCCGCCAGTATGTCCTGTTACCACGTCATCCTCGTCCATACCACTGGTGCACGAGGCGGTCTCAGTGGAGCCGTACCCTACTTGGATGGAAACCTCGAAGATTGCTCGGAAAGCATCGTGTGTCTGCGGTGAGAGAGGAGCTCCACCAACCACCAGACGTTTTAGTTGACCTCCCAGCTCCTCCTGTACCCGTCTGAAGATGAAGGCGTTCATGAAATACGAGGTGAGTGGGATATACTCCAGCCAGAACTTGAACCTCACAGCCTCATTAAAGATTAGACTCTTTACCCATCCTTGTTCCTCTACTTTTTGTGTGACTCCCTTGAGGATACGATCTAACAGCAGAGGTACAGCATTCATGACTGTGGGGCGCGCAATTTTGGCATCACCTACTGAGCCTTTCTTCACCTTGGGACTTGTGCTAGTTAGAGTGAGAGGTGAGGAGTAATAGATGGTAGCACCGAGGGAAATAAGGGCAATCTCCGAGGCCAGTTCCATAATGTGAGCAAGTGGAAGGAAGGAGAGGAAACGATCTTCAGGGCCGACGTTCATTTGGACGGAATAAGCTACAACACTGGTGAGGATGCTAGTGTGGCTCAGCTCGACACCTTTGGGAGTTCCTGTTGACCCGCTTGTGTACATCAAGATTGCCACATCATCTGCGTCAGGCTCAGGTGTTACTATGGAGGCAGTTTGTGGGTCCGGGCTGATCAGCTCTTGGAAAGGCACCAGTGTCACACCTGAGGGTAAGACGGGAGGGGTACCAATCCCATCTAACTGATCCTCCATGACTATTATTGTGGTCACTTTTGGACATTGTGACAAGATGCGTGTGACCCTTGGTAACAGGTCGTACGTGGTGAAGAGGAAGGACACTTCGGTTTCATTTATACCATGTGCAATTCCAGTATCTGACAGTGTAGTGTAGAGTGTAGCCACGGTCACACGCTGCTGCAGACACCCCATTGCTGCGATCAACCATTCAGCACGTGTTTCGGCAAACACCACAACTCTGTCTAATGGCTTGATACCACGCACCCTAAGTCCAAGACCAGTGGCCTGGGCCATTTCTTCCACCTCAACAAAGGTGCGCCATGTGTACTCTCCCAACTCTAACTTCTCAAGTGTCTTTCCGCCCTTCTCCACCCGTTCCCTCCCCAATATCTTCCGTGTAGCCATGCATGGTTTCTTTCCGTGACGCTCAGCACCGTACCGCAAGGCGCCGTTGAGTGTGGTGACGCCCGCCCCTCGGAACTCTGGCCCCAGGCGAGAGTCTAGCGGGTAGGGGTCTCCCGAGGGTGTAGCCTTCACGTACCAGCCGTCCTCGCCCTCAACGCCACGCATCACCATCCTGCAACTGAGAACAAATATATGGTTAGATACAGCCGCCTCAAATGGTTAGATATAGCCGAGATAAATGGTTAGATATAGTGTAGTCGAAACAAATGGTTAGATAATATAGCCTCGACAAATGGTTAGATATAGATTTAGACAAACTGTAAAAAAAATCTATGTACATAAATCAGCCTAAGGTCAAGTGTTAGCCATTCTTCTCAAGGGGTGTAAACTTATTCAGGTGTAAATGTATTCCTCCTCAAGATTAATGTAGACCCCCTGACTTGAGTGTAAAACTGTTATTTATTATTCTCTCTCTCTCTCTCTCTCTCTCTCTCTCTCTCTCTCTCTCTCTCTCTCTCTCTCTCTCTCTCTCTCTCTCTCCTTCCTAGAAAATATTATATCAGTATTTATTTTCTGAAAATATTAAAGTCCCCCCAAGTAAGGAACACCAGAGAAAACGAGTAATGAAATTGCTCTTGCCCTCAGCACACTCTCGCTCTCACTCTCTCTCAGGGACACTCCTTTACATGGCAAGTTAGATTAAAGCCCTCCCCCCCTTTTGTCTCACCCCCTCCTCTTCCTCCCCTTCCATCCCCTCCCCTCTCCCCCTCCTCCCTCCTAACCTCCTCCCCCCCCCCCCTCCTAACGTCTCTCCCCCCCCCCCCCCTCCATCCCCTCTCTCTCTCTCCCCGTCCCCTCTTCCTCCTCCCCCCCCCTCCCTCTTTCCCAGCTCTTGAATCTTGCTGCCTCCTGGACTCTTCATTCTTCCTCTTTACTCCTTCGCTCTCTCTCTCTCTCTCTCTCTCCATTGTTTTAGGTTCTTCTTTCTCTTCATTGTTTTTTCTTCTGTTTACATTGTCTTTTGTGTCCACACGTCGCCTTCATGGGCCGGTTTTTCTGGCCCCCTTCTCCCTCATGTTTAGCCTCATTGGTTTTTAGATTTTAAGACGTTCGGCCCATTAGTTTGGCGATTTTAAGACTTTACTCCCCATTTCTTCGTCAATATTAAGACCTTTCGTGCCAATTAGGTGTCGATTTTTTTTCCTGGCGAGCGATACCAAGCCTGTCATTTTTAGAATATTCGGCCTTTGGCCGGGAAATTTTTCTCCCCAAAAATGTACAAATATATCTTGAAGAGTGATCCTGGGGTTGTATGGAGATATCCGGCTTCGTCACTCACTCACTCTCACTCTGTCTCTCTCTTTTTATCTTCTATCTCTCTCTCTCTCTCGCTCTCGCTCTCTCTCTCTCTCTCGCTCGCTCGGTAAATCTGGCGTTATCGGGGACCCAGCGGGTTGATAGCGTTATTAGCGACCCAACTTTGTCCCTCCTTGGCGGCACCAGTAAGAGAGAGAGAGAGAGAGAGAGAGAGAGAGAGAGAGAGAGAGAGAGAGAATATCCCTGTGGAAATGAAAGGATCTCGTTTAGAAGAATACAGGTACAATTATTAATCACAACTCTTTACTGCCTACCTACCTCTCTCTCTCTCTCTCTCTCTCTCTCTCTCTCTCTCTCTCTCTCTCTCTCTCTCTCTCTCTCTCTCTCTCTCTCTTTGGCTTGTATCCATTCGGCCCCATTCAGCCTACTGTTTTAAGACGTTTACCCCCATCCAGGTGACAATATTTTCCAGCATATACATATCTTTGTTTTTGACAGCAAGCTAAATTTTTACATTTTTCGATAGAAAAATGTCGGCGAAGCCGGATTTCTCCATACAATGCTGGCTCGCTTATCGCTCGCCAGAAAGAAATCGACACCTGGATGGGGATAAACGTCTTAAAACAGTTGGCTGAATGGGGCCGAATGGATACAAGCCAGAGAAAGAGAGAAAAGGAGAGAAAGAGAAAAAAAGCCGGTGACCCCCCCTTAAGGGGAGGTTTTTAGTTCGTTCCCTAGAATTCCATCAAGCTTAAAATTACACCCCCTAGACCCCCTTTCAAGATAAATTTGTACATTTTTCGGTAGAAAAATGTCCCGGCCAAAGGCCGATTCCTCTTAAATTACAGGCTCGCTATCGCTCGCCAGGATAAAATCGACACCCAAATGACACGAAAGGTCTTAACATTGACAGAAATGGGGCAAACGTTCTTAAAATCACCAAACTAATGGGGCGAACGTCTTAGAATATCAAAAACAATGGGACTAAACATGAGATGGAAAGGGATCCAGAAAAAAATCCCTCAAGTGGAAATCTCCCCTTACTGTCTTCTAAATATATCCCTATGAATATTATAAACTTACATTATATATATATATATATATATATATATATATATATATATATATATATATATATATATATATATATATGGTGTTTCTCTGTGCTTCGTGTATTATCAGACTTATTTGTGTTTAAAGGGGAAATGGGCCTTTTTCTGGACCCCCTTCTCCCTCTTGTTTAGCCCCACTAGTTTTCAGATTTTTAGATATTCGCCCCATTAGTGTGTCGATTTTAAAACCTGTCTTTCCATTTCTGTATCAATATCAAGACCTGTTGTACCATTTAGGTGTCGATTTTGTTTCCTGGCGAGCCATAGCGAGCATGTACACACGCGCACATAAACATACACATACACCCACACACACACACAGGCCTCCACATACACAGGCCTCCACACACACACACCCACATACACAGGCCTCCACACACACACACACACACACACACACACACACACACACACACACACACACACACACACACACACACACACACACACCCTCTTTCATTTCCATCCTACCCTCTCCTCCTCCTTTCTCTCCTCCGTTCACTTTCTTTCCATTTCCCCTGGTGATCCTATCCCAAGCGTCCTGTACATAGTAAAGGGGTGATCAGCGTAATGGGGAGAGAGAGAGAGAGAGAGAGAGAGAGAGAGAGAGAGAGATAGATAGATAGATAGAGAGAGAGAGTAAATAGACAGGTATATTAACAGATGGTAAGACAGATTGACTAATGAGAGAGAGAGAGAGAGAGAGAGACAGATAGAGATAGCAGGTACTATATTAACAGATGGTAAGACAGATTGACTAATGAGAGAGAGAGAGAGAGAGAGAGAGAGAGAGAGAGAGAGAGAGAGTAAATAGACAGGTATATTAACAGATGGTAAGACGGATTGATTAATGAGAGAGAGAGAGAGAGAGTAAATAGACAGGTATATTAACAGATGGTAAGACAGATTGACTAATGAGAGAGAGAGAGAGAGAGAGAGAGTGTAAATAGACAGGTATATTAACAGATGGTAAGACAGATTGACTAATGAGAGAGAGAGAGAGAGAGAGAGAGAGAGAGAGAGAGAGTAAATAGACAGGTATATTAACAGATGGTAAGACAGATTGACTAATGAGAGAGAGAGAGAGAGAGAGAGAGAGAGAGAGAGAGAGAGAGAGAGAGAGAGAGTAAATAGACAGGTATATTAACAGATGGTAAGACATTGACTAATGAGAGAGAGAGAGAGTGAGTAAATAGACAGGTATATTAACAGATGGTAAGACAGATTGACTAATGAGAGAGAGAGAGAGAGAGTTTACGGAAATGGCTATATTGATATTGAAGATCTTTACTCTATGATTTAACTCAATCTTTCCAAGATGATGTAACCAGGATGGTATATATATATATATATATATATATATATATATATATA
>CM064538.1:24528021-24562743 GCA_032716605.1 Paralithodes platypus
CATCTTCGCTATCCTTTCCTTCCACTTTATCTTAAGGTTGCTATCTCTACTATATTATAATTTAAGTCCTGGCCACCTCGCAGGGATCGTAAGATCTGTGTGGCCAGTGTATCTATGTGAATCCATCTATGTAAATCTCTCTCACTCTCTCTCTCCCTCCCAACGTAAATCGTATGTATCGCGGTATGCAAATGTCTGGTGCCGTATTCGCGAGGAACAAATAAGTAGAGTGGTGGTGGTAGTGGTGGAGGTGGTGGTGTAGGTGGTGTTGGTGGTGGTGGTGGTGGTGGTGGTGATGGTGGTGGTAGTGCGAGATTCCTATACATGCTTATCTGCCCCCTCATAACTCTTGGTGAGATATTCCGCAACGAACAAACTCTCCGATCCCTTCACTCTCTTCCTACTTAGCATGCGGAGGATATCTTGAGTTATCTTGGCTTTTTCTTGACTCATCTTGGCTTTTATTGTTCTTGGCTTTTTCTTGACTTATCTTGGCTTTTCTTGACATATCTTGGTTTTTCTTTGCTTTTTCTTGACTTATCTTGACTTTTTCTTGACTTATCTTGGCTGTTTCTTGACTTATCTTAGCTTTTTCTTGTTTTGTCTTGACTTATCTTGGCCTTCCTTGGGTTTCTCTTGACTTATCTTGGCTTTTCTTGGATTTCTTGGCTTTTCTTATGACTTATGTGGTGGGTATCTTGATTTATCTTGACTTACCTTGTCTTTTTCTTGATGTTATCTTTGCTTTCCTAGGCATTTTCTTGACTTATCTTGGCTTTTCTTGTTTTTTCTTGACTTATCTTGGCTTTTTCTTGGCTTTTTCTTGACATATCTTGGTTTTTCCTTGGCTTTTTCTTGGCTTTTTCTTGACTTATCTTGGATTTTATTAGATTTCTTGTCTTTTTCTTGACTTATATTGGCCTTTTCTTGGCTTTTTCTTGACTTATCTTGGTTTTCCTTGGCTTTTTCTTGACTTATCTTGGTTTTCCTTGGCTTTTTCTTGAATTGGCTTTTTCTTGACTTATCTTGGATTTTCTTGACTTATCTTGGCTTTCCTTGGCTTTTTCTTGACTTATCTTGGCTTTTTCTTGACTTATCTTGGCTTTCCTTGGCTTCTTCTTGACTTATCTTGGCTTTCCTTGGCTTTTTCTTGACTTATCTTAGCTTTTTCTTGTTTTTTTTTACTTATCTTGGCTTTTCTTGGATATCTTGGCTTTCCTTCCGACTTATATGGAGGGTATCTTGATTTATCTTTACTTATCTTGGCTTTTTCTTGACTTAATTATCTTGACACTCTCTTCCGACTTATGCGGAGGGTATCTTGACTTATCTTGGCTTTTTCTTGACTTATCTTGGCTTTTTCTTGACTTATCTAGGCTTTTTCTTGACAATTCTTGGTTGTCTTGTTTATGCTTGTCTTTTCTTAACTTAACATTGATCTTTCTGACTATTCTTGATTTGTGGTATTAATATTTGTTGATTTGTCTGACACACACACACACACACACACATACATACATACCCACACACACACACTCTGTTGTGTGTGTTGAGAGGAGAGAAGGGTTGTTGGAGAGAGAGGAAGCTGTTGGAGTGGCTTTGTTATGTGTGTTATTAGTCTGTATATGGCGATGGTGAAGGCATACTGAGGAACAAACCTTTACAACGGCACCTCGTATCCCCTTTTCGAGGAGTGTTGAGAGGGGAGAATGGGAACAAACCTTTACAACGGCACCTCGTATCTAATTTCTGAAGAGTGTTAAGAGGGGAGAAGGGTTGTTGGAGAGAGAGGAAGCTGTTGGAGTGGCTTTGATAGTCGTAAGCCTTCTTACGAACAGAACCACCAACTTTGTCGAACCCTTTCTTCGTAAACTTTTAACTCTATTAATATATGTAGATTCATATTCGTAACTCACCTCTCTCTCTCTCTCTCTCTCTCTCTCTCTCTCTCTCTCTCTCTCTCTCCTGTGTTTCTTCTTATTTTTTTGTATTTACTTTGGGTTTTTGCTATAGCTATTTGCACTCACACTCTCTCTCTCTCTCTCTCTCTCTCTTTTATTAATATTTATAGCTTGACTGAGTATGCTTCAGCCATGATATTATGACAAAAAATAGCCTATCTTTTAATTTTGCAAGCAGTATGTAAATTTTCTTGTGTGTGTGTGTTTGTATGTGTGTGTGTGTGTGTGTGTGTGTGTGTGTGTGTGTGTGTGTGTGTGTGTGTGTGTGTGTGTGTGTTTGTATGTGTGTGTGTGTGTGTGGGTGTGGGTTTGTGTGTGTGTGTGTCTGTGTGTATGTTCATTAAGTCGCTAACCAACGCTCTAACTAACAAACGAACTAAAAAACACTCGTTAAATAACTCGTTAATTAACTCACTAACTAACTAATTCGTTAACCAAACGAACTAAAAGCGCTAATGAACGAGCAAGAAGCGCTAACTAAGCAAGAGAGGTTTAGCGGAAATGCGAGCGTACAAACGATTATGCCTCAATTTCACCCCCAGTTTTAATTTGGGATTGTAATTGGACACCTTAATGGCATTGCGTTTTCATTACTAGATTTTGAATACACACACACATACACACACAAGGAGAGTTTTTCGCCTTCTCTCTCATACACACACACACACACTAGATAGGTAAATCACTATCAATATACCCAATGATCTTATATACTAGAAATGTATATCATTATCAATATACCCAATGATCTTATACTGTATACTAGAAAGGTAAATCACTATCAATACACCCAATGATCTAATTACACGCGGGGAAACGGTTGCAAAATTATTGGTAAATATTTTAACTCACACGAATCTAAGAATGTTTTCTTCAATCGAGTTGTCAACTTGCGGAATGGGCTTCCCCGAGACGTTATAGACTGCAACACCGTTGATTCTTTTAAGCTTCACTTAGACAGATATCTTGCATCAAACCCGCGCCTGACTGCGTTTGTAAATGAACAACTTTATTATATTCCTCCCACAGATTCATCAAGGATTATTGCGTATATATCTATATCGTATATTACTAAGAATGACTAAGAGGGTGTACGAGAGCGAGGTGGAGGGACAGAGAGGGAGAGGTAGACCGAAAGAGAGGTGGAAGGATGAAGTGAGGAAGTATATGAACGAAGGCGGTGCTGGTTGGGGGGAGGGGCGTCGACTGACTGGGGACAGAGGTGTATGGGGGCAGTTCGTTCGTGGCCACCCCTTCGGGGATCACGGCGTCAGGCAATAGATAGATAGATAGACTAAGACGTTACTCTCTTTTTCCCAGATATACGAAAGATCACTTATAACTGTGTTATGTTAGTAACCCATCTGTCCCCTACTAACTTCCGAATCCTGCCACGGACATTAGCTCCAGGGCAGTAGTTCCCTTTCCAATGTTCCCTTACCCACTCTAAACCACTGTTTGGACACTTGATCCTCAGTGTTTTGGAGGACAAGCAGCCTGTTGTTGCTTGATTTCCTTTGTACTCCCCTGTACCTTTCTTATTCTATTATATTCTATATACTCAGGCCCAATCCCCACTTTTCCTATTTTTGTTTTCGTTTTTTTTTTTTTTTTTTTGTGGGAGGTGACTTTCCTATATTTTTTTTTGTGGGGGTGACTTTCCTATTTTTTTTTTTTTTTGTGGGGGTGACTTTCCTATATTTTTTTTGTGTGGGGGAACTTTCCTATATTTACATTGAACACTTTCTAAATCCGGAATACCTGTGTTTTCCCAAGACACCTGGAGAGCAATGTTATCTCTTTCTTAGCTCTCTATACGGGACACTTTAACTCGCTCTCACTCTCTCTCTCTCTCACACAAACACACACTTTCTCTCTCCCTCTCATCACACACACACACACACCCGTTCTCCCCTCCCTCTCTCTCTCTCTCTCTCTTATCACCCTTCCTACTCTCTTTGTTAACGATAATCCCACCGTCTTTTCTTCTTCCCCATCATCATCATCATCATCATCATCATCATCACCATCACTTCTCTATTCTTGTATCATCTACCCATTCATATCTTCCTTTCCCCTTTCGTCCGTTTTTCTGGACCCCCTTCTCCCTCATGCTTAGTCCCATTAGTTTTCAGATTTCAAGACGTTCGACCCATTAGTTTGTCAATATTTGGGCATTTTGTGCCATTTTGGTGTCGATTTTTTTCCCTGATGAGCGATAGCGAGCCTGTAATTGTAGGAGGAACCGACCTTTGGCTGGAAAATTTTTCTACCGAAAATTTGTCAAATATATTTCGAATTTCGAAGGGGGGGTCTAGGGGATATATTTCGAAGGGGGTCTAGGGGATATATTTTGAAGGGGGTTCTGGGGGTTATATTGCGAAGGGGGGTCTAGGGGATATATTTCGAAGGGGGGGTCTAGGGGTATATTTCGAAGGGGGCGTCTAGGTGATATATTTCGAAGGGGGGTCTAGGGATATTTTTCAAAGGGGGGTCTAGGGGATATATTTCGAAGGGGGGTCTAGGGGATATATTCGAAGGGGGGTCTAGGGGATATATTTCGAAGGGGGGGTCTAGGGGATGTATTTGGAGCGGGCGTTTAGGGGATATTTTTGGTAGGGGGGTCTAGGGGGTATATTTCGAAGGGGGGGGGGGGTCTAGGGGATATATTTCGAAGGAGGGTCTAGGGGATATATTTCGAAGGGGGGTCTAGGGGATATATTTCGAAGGGGGGTCTAGGGGGTATATTTCGAAGGGGGTCTAGGGGGAATATTTCGAAGGGGGGACTAGGGGATATATTTCGAAGGGGGTCTAGGGATATATTTCGAAGGGGGGGTCTAGGGGATATATTTCGAAGGGGGGGTTCTAGGGGATATATTTCGAAGGGGGGTCTAGGGGGTATATTTCGAAGGGGGGTCTAGGGGATATATTTCGAAGGGGGGGTCTAGGGATATATTTCGAAGGGGGGTCTAGGGTATATATTTCGAAGGGGGGGTCTAGGGGATATATTTCGAAGGAGGTGTCTAGGGGATATATTTCGAAGGGGGGGTCTAGGGGATATATTTCGAAGGAGGTGTCTAGGGGATATATTTCGAAGGGGGTCTAGGGGATATATTTCGAAGGGGGGTCTAGGGGATTTTTCTTTTAAGCTTGATGGAGGTCTGGGGAGGAAACTAAAAAAATATATATACATAATTAAATAAATACATTAGTACATAAATAGCCCATCCCCCTTTAATTAAGGGGAGGTATTTAGTTTGGTCTCTAGATATCCTTCAAGCTTAAGATTACACCCCCTTGATCCCCTTTCAAGATAAATTTGTATATTTTTCGGTAGAAAAATGTCCCGGCTGAAAGCCGGTTCCTCTTAAATTACAGGCTCGCTATCGCTCGCCAGGATAAAATCGACACCTAAATTGCACGAAAGGTCTTAAAATTGACAGAAATGGGTTGAAAGTTCTTAAAATCATCAACATAATGGGGCGAACGTCTTAAAATTAGAAAAGCAATGGGACTAAACATGAGGGAGAAAGGAGTCAAGAAAAAACTCCCTCAAGTGGAAATCTCCCCTTAAGCCTGATGTGTCTATGGGAAAATATTATTGGGATGGAATTTGTGTTGTAATTCGTATCAGCGCATCTCCCACCGATACGCCATAGCCATATTCCCATTGTCCAAAATATACCATGGGACCCGTGACTAGGGAGCGGTGGGTGGGGAGGAGCCTTCTGCTTTACTATCCTTATCTCTACCTAGTATAGTATGGTAGCTTAGTAGTAGTAGTATACATATCAGGCCCCGTAAGGATCAATAGGACTGTTTTTAGTTTGTTTGTCATTTATATGCCTTTGTATTCCTCCGCCGCCTCCTTCTTCTTTACCTCCCTCCTCCCCCCCCCTCCCCTTCCCCTTCTCCCTCTTCCTCTTCCTCTTCCTCTTCCTCTTCCTCTTCCTCTCCTCCTTCCCCTACTATTTTACCACTGTATCAATTACCTTCCACTTCCGCCATCATTTTTTACCCCTTCAAGCTCTCTCTCTCCTTCCTGCTCTCCCCCCTCCCCCCCTCTCTCTCTCTCTCTCTCTCTCTCTCCTCCTCCATACAACCCTCTTCCCTACTCCTCCTCCGTAGCTCCTCCTCCTCCTCCATCTCTCTCTCCTTCTTGCTCCCCCCCTCCCTCCCCCTCCTCCCTCCCCTTGTTTTCTTCGTACTTGTACCCCCCCCCCCTCCCTACCCTCTCTTTCTCCCCCTTCCTCCCCTCTCTTTCTCTTCCTTCCTCCCCCTCCCTCCCTCCCATCTCTTTCTCTCCCATCCTCCACTTACCCCTCCCTCCCCTCTCTTTTTCTTCCTTCACCTCCTCCTCCCTCCCCTCTCTTTCTCTTCTCTCTCTATCTCTCTCTCTCTCTCTCTCTCTCTCTCTCTCTCACTCACTCCCCTTCCTCCTTCTTCTTCTCCTTATCTTTTGTCTTTCTCCTCCTCCTCCTCCTCCTCTTCTTTAGACTTTAACTCCTGCTACCGTACCTCTTTAAATCTCTCTCTCTCTCTCTCTCTCTCTCTCTCTCTCTCTCTCTCTCTCTCTCTCACTTCCCCTTCTTCTCAGAGTTGGGTCGTTTCTCTCGCTTCCATTTCCGCTTTGATTCCATTGTTATCACTTTATCTTTCTTATTCACCATCTTTAATACTTTATGTTTTTTATTATCATTCTTTATCAAATTTTCTTTCTTAATCTTAATTGTTATCGTTTTGTCTTGCTTATTCTTCATTTTTATCACACTTTCTTTCTTATTCTTAATTTTTATCACATTTTCTTTCTTATTCATCATTTTTATCACATTTTCTTTCTAATTCATCATTTTTATCACATTTTCTTTCTTATTCATCATTTTTATCACATTTTCTCTCTTATTCATCATTTTTATCACATTTTCTTTCTTATTCATCATTTTTATCACATTTTCTTTCTTATTCATCATTTTTATCACATTTTCTTTCTTATTCATCATTTTTATCACATTTTCTTTCTTATTCATCATTTTTATCACATTTTCTTTCTTATTCATCATTTTTATCACATTTTCTTTCTTATTCATAATTTTTATCACATTTTCTTTCTTATTCATCATTTTTATCACACTTTCTTTTTTATTCATCATTGTTATCACACTTTCTTTCTTATTCATTATTTTTATCACATTTTCTTTCTTATTCATCATTTTTATCACATTTTCTTTCTTATTCTCCCTTTTCATCGATGTAGCTGTTTTATTCTCCATCTTTATCACTTACAAAGGAAATCAAGCAACAACAGACCTAAATACCTACTTGATCTTTCTTAAGGGAACAGTGGTTATTTGGGGGGTCTATTTTTTGATGAATTCATTTATTTTTTTAGTTTCCTCCCTCGACCTCCATCAAAAAAAAAAAAAAAAAAAAAAAACATCCATTAGATCCCCCTTCTAGATTAATTTGTACATTTTTCGGTAGAACAATGTACCGGCCGATGACCGGTTCTTCCAAGATTACTGGCTCACTATCGTTCGCCAGGGAAAACATTGACACCTAAGTAGCACGAAAGGTCTAAATATTGACGAAGAAATGGGGCGAAAGATCTTAAAATCGACTAACTAATGGGGCAAACATCTTAACATCTGAAAACTAATGGGGCTAAACATGAGGGAGAAAGTGGTCCAGAAAACCGGCCCATATCCCCTTAAACTTATACTCAAGAGTGAAACGGTACTCTCAGACTTTCTTCTATTCAACTGCTGAGCTCTGGAACGCTCTCCCAGAATCAGTCTTTCCCTCTTCCTATGACTTAAATTGCTTCAAACTCCGTGTGTCCAGGCATTTTGGCTCGAAGGTCCCTTGATTTTGGCCCTGTCACTCTTTCAACTCTGGGGGAGGCACTCACTCCAAGCAGTTCTGCCTTTTGTCTCCCTCAATCACATAGACAAAAAAAAACAAAAAAAAACAATCCATCTATCCTCTTAATCCATCCATCCATCTCTACTATCATTCGTTTATCTGTCCTCTTAATCCATCCACATATCCTCTTAATCCATCTATCCATCTTTCCTCTTAAGGTGAGGTTTTCAGTTTGTTCCCTAGACCTCCATCAAACTTAAAATGACACCCCCTAGACCCCTTTTTAAAAATAAATTTGTACATATTTCGGTAGATAAATGTCCCGGCCGAAGGCCGGTTCTTCCAAAATTACAGGCTCACTATCGTAAGCCAGGAAAAAAAATCGACACCTAGATAGCACGAAAGGTCTTAATATTGATAAAGAAATGGAGTGAAAGTTCTTAAAATCGCCAAACTAATGGGGCGTACGTCTTAAAATCTCAAAAGCAATAGGGATAAACACGAGATAGAAAGGGGACCAGAAAAACGACCTATCTCTCTCTTAATCCATCCATCCATCTCTCTCTACTCTCATTCATCAGCCTTAGTGGGACCAATATTTTCAGTTCCATTGAGCCATAACTGTCCTCTCTCTCTCTCTCTATCTATTTATCTATCTATCTATCTCTATCTATCTATCTATCTATCTATTCATCTTGCTATCTATCTATCTAGGTCTCTCTCTCTCTCTCTCTCTCTCTCTCTCTCTCTCTCTCTCTCTCTCTCTCTCTCTCTCTCTCTCTCTATCTATCTATCTGCCTATCTATCTATCTATCTATCTATCAATCTCTCTCTCTCTCTATCTATCTATCTATCTATCTATCTGTCTGTCTGTGCGTCTATCTATCTATCTATCTATCTATCTATCCATCCATCCATCCATCCATCCATCCAGCCATATATCTATCTATCTATCTATCTATCAATCTCTCTCTCTCTCTCTTTTTCATGGTTTGTTTTTCATTCACTTTTCTTTACTTTGGGAGTTCTGCTATCTCCACTAGAACTAAGCCATGCCTCCTTTGTCTGGATCGTAAGGTCTGTGTGGTCTGCGTATCTCTCTCTCATATACACACACACACACACACACACACACATATACACATACCCACACACACACAAACTCAGCTAAATTTTAACACACATATACCCCCACACACACACCCACAGACACACACCCACCCACCCACACACACTCACAAACAAACACAGCTCACTTTCAACACACACACACACACACACAGACACCCACCCACAGACACACCCACAGATACACACACACCCACCCAGACACACACCCACAGACACACCCACACCCACCCATACACCCACAGACACACCCAGACCCACACACACATCACCCACAGACACACACCCACAGACACACACACCTACCCACACACACACACCTAACTTCTAACCTTATGATAATCACTTTGTGTTATGGTAATGAGGTCAGAGAGAGAGAGAGAGAGAGAGAGAGACAGATAGAGAGAGAGAGAGAGAGAGAGAGAGAGAGAGAGAGAGAGAGAGAGAGAGAGAGAGAGAGAGAGAGAGAGAGAGAAAGAAAGAGAGTGAGGAGAGAAAGAGAGAGAGAGAGAGAGAGAGAGAGAGAGAGCGAGAGCGAGAGAGAGCGAGACCATAATGACCTCATAATACCGTTAAGTGCCTATAATAGACCAATTAGGCCTACGATCGCTGCCGTCATATTAAGGGGAGGTTTCTAGTTTGTTTCCTACTCCTCCAGCAATCTTAAAATTTCACCCCCTTGACCCCCTTTCAAGATAAATTTGTAAATTTTTCGGTAGAAAAATGTCCCGGCCGAAGGCCGCTTACTCTTAAATTACAGGCTCGCTATCGCTCGCCAGGAAAAAATCAACACCTTAATGGCACGAAAGGTCTTAAAATTGACAGAAATGGGGCGGAAATTCTTAAAATCACCAAACTAATGGGGCAATCGTCTTAAAATCTCAAAAGCAATGGGGCTAAACATGAGGGAGAAAGGGGTCCAGAAAAAAATCCCTCAAGTGGAAATCTGCCCTTAAGCTTTATCCTCTTTTATTCTGGCTAACATTAGACGATTTAAGGCAATTTAAGACACACACACACACACACACACACACACACACACACACACACACATAAACATTCAGGGGAGGTGTGGTGGAGTGTTCTTGCCACTGGACTGGTAATCCAATGGACCCGGGTTCAAATCCCGATATGTCAATGGGAATATATAATTGGGATGGAATTTGTGCTGTACCTAGTATCAGTGCATTACCACAAAGCCCACCGAAACGCCAAGTAAATACCCTCATTGTTCCCTGATTAAATAGCATTGTTTGAATAATACCATATTCAAAATATGCTACAGGGGGCCAATGCCTAGTGAGTTCATTGCTCAATAGGTGGCGTTCTGAGAGTGAGGGTCCGAGTCTAGGAGGTGAGACAGTGAAGCACTGGGTCAAGGCAGCTTCAGAGGTGGGGCTGCTTCGAGCCGTGAGTGGGCAACTAAGCCCCTGCAAGATAGCAGGGGCTTGTTGCATCTAAAAGTGCTTCGCATGTATCATCCCCTAGACTGGAACCAGACCCCACGGGTTTCACCGTTCAATGCATAACGGTTGAATGTACAGGCTCTCAGCCTATGCCCGAGAGGGAGTAGTTGGAATATAGAAAACCGAACCAAAGGGATAAATCCTAACTAATACTCTGACTTCCAAAATTCCCTCCTAAGCTGAATATAATCGTTGAATGATAGCCCAAATACTAATTCACCTCCTCTTACTAATTCTCTACAATCTCTCTCTCTCTCTCTCTAGTATTTAAACATAAATACATGGCGTTTTGGCGTCAAACAGATTAGCTTTCACAGACATAGAAAATTAACTATCCAAAGCCAATCTTAACTAAATAAATATGGGTAACTATTTATAATTCGCTTTAATTCTTGCAGTGCTGCAACAGATAGATATACAGAGAGAGAGAGAGAGAGAGAGAGAGAGAGAGAGAGAGAGAGAGAGAGAGAGAGAGAGAGAGAGAGAGAGAGAGAGAGAGAAAGAGAGAGAGACAGAGAGAGAGAGAGAGAGAGAGAGAGAGAGAGAGATTGGTGAAA
The DNA here is from genome assembly GCA_032716605.1 of Paralithodes platypus. NCBI lineage: Eukaryota > Metazoa > Arthropoda > Malacostraca > Decapoda > Lithodidae > Paralithodes > Paralithodes platypus. Next base: position 24,538,996 of record CM064538.1, read on the forward strand.
GCGCAACCAGTAATTAGGACGAAAATTGCTAAGTGTCCATTTTCTTTACCTTTTCCCCCGAGCGAGCGAAAGGCGGAGGGAAAGTGAAAGTGAGAGCAAGGTAAAGATAGTGAGAAAATTGAAGAGAGCTCGAAAATAAAGATAGTGAGAGAATAAAGATAGTGAGAGAATACAGATAGTGAGATAATAAAGATAGTGAGAAAATAAAGATAGTGAGAGAATAAAGATAGTGAGAGAATATAGATAGTGAGAGAATACAGATAGTGAGAGAATACAGATAGTGAGATAATAAAGATAGTGAGAAAATTAAGATAGTGAGAGAATAAAGATAGTGAGAGAATAAAGATAGTGAGAGAATAAAGAATATCTTTCCTGAGCGCTGGAGACCAGAACTGAAGAGCGTATTCCAGGAGACGCCGTATCAGAGCGTTGTAAAGTGTGAGGACTATTTCCCCATTTATATGCTTAAGTTGCCTCTTAATATAACTCAATATTTGTTTAGCTTTCTTCTCTACTTCAATGCACTGCTTGGAAAATGTAGGTCATTGCTAATCAGAACACCCAATCTTTTACCAAGTCAGTCACTTCCAGAGGCATTCCCTATAGTGAATAGCCTAACTTGGGGTTTGCTTGGCCGATATGCATCACCTTGCACTTTTCCAAGTTTATGTGGCATCTGCCATGTCTCCGACCATTCACCCAGTCTGTTGAGGTCCATCCTGAGCTGTTCAACCCCTTTAGGGTTCACTAAAAGCTGAGAGAGAGAGAGACAGACAGACAAAGAGAGAGAGAGAGAGACAGACAGACAAAGAGAGAGAGATAGCTGAGAGAGTCAGAGCCAGCAAGCACATTAAAGTGTTGTCTTCCGCGCTATCGATGACCTGTGGGAAGGAAGGAAGGAAGGAAGGAAGGAAGGAAGTAAGGAAGGAAGGAAGGAAGGAAGGATGGAAGGGAGGAAGGAAGGGAGGAAGGATGGAAGGAAGGAGAAAGGAAGGAAGGAAGGATGGAAGGGAGGAAGGATGGAAGGAAGGAGAAAGGAAGGAAGGAAGGATGGAAGGAAGGAAGTAAGGAAGGAAGGAAGGAAGGAGGAAGGAAGGAAGGGAGGGAGGAAGGAAGGAAGGAGGAAGGAAGGAGGAAGGAAGAAGGAAGGAAGGAAGGAAGGAAGGGAGGATGGAAGGGAGGAAGGAAGGATGGAAGGAAGGAAGGAAGGAAGGAAGGAAGGAAGGAAGGAGGAAGGGAAGGACGGAAGGGAGGAAGGAAGGAAGGAGGAAGGAAGGAAGGAAGGAAGGAAGGAAGGAAGGAAGGAAAGTTAAGGAGGAAGGAAGGAAAGTTAAGGAGGAAGGAAGGAAAGTTAAGGAGGAAGGAAGGAAGGAAGGAAGGAAGGGAGGAAGGAAGGAAGGAAGGAAGGAAGGAAGGAGGAAGGAAGGAGGAAGGAAGGAGGAAGGAAGGAAGGAAGGGAGGAAGGAAGGAAGGAAGGAGGAAGGAAGGGAGAAAGGAAGGAGGAAGGAAGGAGGAAGGAAGGAATAAGGAAGGAGGAAGGAAGGAGGAAGGAAGGAATAAGGAAGGAAGGAAGGAAGGAAGGAAGGAAGGAAGGAAGGAAGGAAGGAAGAAAGCTAAGGAGGAAGGAAGGAAAGAAGGAGGGCGAGAAGTAAGAAGATAGAAATAAAGAATGATAGAGGGAAATGGGGGAGAAGGAGATGAGAGGTGAGAAAGGGGAAGAAAGAAAGGAGAGAGGATTGGAGGAAGGAGAAAGAGGCAAGGAAGGGAGTAAAAGAAGGAAGAGGTGAATACATGGATAAACAAATAGAGGAGATGGCAAAGGGGAGATAGAAGGAAGGAGGGGAAGGAAGGAAGGAAGGAAGAGAGATACGAATGGGGGAAGGAAGGAAGAGAGGAGGAGGAGGAGGAAAGAGTGAAGGAAAGGAGGACGGAGAGAGAGAGAAAGAAGGAGAGGAGAAAGAAAGAAAGAGGAGAAGGAGGGTGAAGAAAGAAAGACAAAGGAAGGAAGGAAGGATACAAAGAGAGGAACAGGAGAAGAAGAAGAAGAACAACAACAACAACAACGGTTAAGATGTGACATAAATTATGACAACATTAAGGGGAGATCTCCACTTGAGGGATTTTTTTCTTGACCCCTTTCTCCCTCATGTTTAGCCCATTGCTTTTGAGATTTTAAGACGTTTGCCCCATTAGTTTAGCGATTTTAAGAACTTTCACCCCATATTAAGACCTTTCGTGCCATTCAGGTGTCGATTTTATCCTGGCGAGCGATAGCGAGCCTGTAATTTAAGAGGAACCGGCCTTTGGCCGGGACATTTTTCTACCGAAAAATGTATAAATTTATCTTGAAAGGGACTCAAGGGGGTGTAATTTTAAGCTTGATGGAGGTCTAGGGAACAAACTAAACACCTCCCCTTAAACAGCATCTGTCAATTCTGTTCTGACCATTCAACTATTATTTGTGTATGTGTGTGTGTGTGTGTGTGTGGGAGTGTGTGTGTGTGTGTGTGTGTTTACGAGATAGATAAGAGAGAGAGAGAGAGAGAATGAGAGTGAGTGAATGAGTGGCAGAGCGAGAGAGACAGAGACATCCCGGTGCGATACAAAAACACTGCGAGTGATATGATAAGCCAGGTGAGAGAGAGAGAGAGAGAGAGAGAGAGAGAGAGAGAGAGAGAGTTTTACACAGAGTTACACATATACTCAGACCACACAGACATTGCTTGCGGTCCCAGCTATAGTCGATTTGTTTTTCCCCCCCAGCTGAAGGGTAAATTGCCATGTTCTTAGCTTTGTTACTCAGCTATAAGGCAGATTTAGTAGCGAAATATGAGGATAATAATGACAACTTGGCATTAAGCGGAGATTTCCACTTGAGGGATTTTTTTCTTTACCCCTTTCTCCCTCATGTTTAGCCCCATTGCTTTTGAGATTTTAAGACGTTCGCCCCATTATTTTGACGATTTTAAGAACTTTCACCCCATTTATGTCACTTTTAAGACCTTTCGTCCCATTTAGGTGTCGATTTTTTCCTGGCGAGCGATAGCGAGCCTGTAATTTAAGAGGAACCGGCCTTCGGCCGGGAAATTTTTCTACCGAAAAATGTACAAATCTATCTTGAAAGGGGGTCATGGGGGTGTAATTTCAAGCTTGATGGAAGTCTAGGAAACACACTAAAAACCTCCCCTCAACCCTCTCACGTTCTTGACGCAATGTTGAGCCTATTAGGGATACTTTAAAGCCTTTGTTACCATCAGGGGTATTTAGAAACCTTTAGTTTAGTTACTTCAACCTCTGCAGTTGTCTTTGAGTTAGCTGTGGGCAGAAAACTAATTTTGGAGAGGTAATTATAAGAGTGAGATAACTCTATTTAGTATTGCTAATCTGGCAACCTCTGCGTCATATGGTCGTGAGAGGGTTAATACGACACACAGCCATAGTAGTTTCATATATTTCCACTAAGTATCGAGAAATCAGCTACTAAGGGATCCAATCTACCCTCAACTGGGAACAAAAAAAAATAGAGTTTAGGTGGTCCGGCCTTAATACTACTAGACAGGGATAGTTTATAGTGGAAGAATAGGACAGTAAAATAGAAGGGCTCTCATGTGGCTTGAGCTTCCTTGAGGTAGATATTTTAACTTGATGGAGGTCTAGGGAGGAAACTAGAATATGCAAATAAATCAATAAACGAGACATTTATATATATATATATATATATATAATAATTAATGACGGGAGAAGTGATAATTCAAGAAAACAATACAGTAAATAAAGAAAGAGAGAGAGGGATATCTTGGGTTCCTCTGATTGCCTTCCTTTTTACCTGTGAGAAAGAAGACAGGTGTTAGTCTCTCTCTCTCTCTCACTACCTAGTAGGGATCGCAAGGTCTGTGTAGTCTGTGTAACTCTATGTAACTATCTCTCATACACACGCACACAAATACATTCACTCACTCACTCACACACTCATTTCTCTCTCTCTATCTCTCACACACTCATTTGTGAGATATAGGGGTTAAGGGGAGACTGGCCGTTTGTTTGGTCTATTAATTCATTTATTCATATATTTTTTTTTTAGTTTCCTCCCTAGACCTCCATCTAGCTTAGAAAAACACCCCCTAGACCCCCCTTCAAGATAGATTTGTACATTTCTCGGTAGAAAAATTTCCTGGCCAAAGGCCGATCCCTCCTAAAATTACAAGCTCGCTATCGCTCGCCAGGAAAAAATCGACACCTCGACACCTCGACACCTAATATTGACAAAGAAATGGAATGAAAGGTATTAAAATCCCTGAACTAATGGAACCAACGTCTAAACATCTCAAAACCTAGTGGGGTTAAACATTAGGGAGAAGGTGGTCCAGAAAAACACTCTGTCTCCCCTTAATGTTAAACAATGTTGGCTTACTGATTAGCAACAGGTTACAGTTTTCAATACTCCAATATTATACACAAATTCGTGGACATGGAGATACGTCAAAATCCTCTCTGGGTGTCATCGTGTTGTTGAAGGGATTATGCTTGGTGAGTGGCTTTGTTTTATGCTTGGTGAGAGGCTTTGTTTTATGCTTGGTGAGTGGCTTTGTTGCTTTCCAGTAACTCCGCCTCACGACTACTTCGCCTCATGACCACTTCGCCTATGTCCATTACGCCTCACGACCAGTTCGCCTTGCCACCACTACGCCTCACTACCACTTCGCCTTGCGTCAATGACGCCTCAGCACCAGTTCGCCTCATGATTCAGCATCCATAACACTTCGCCTCACTACTTATTTGCCTCATGATTTTACATATGTTTGTGCATATATGTATGCATGTATGTATGTAAGTTTGTATGCATGTATGTATGTATGTAATATGTATGTATGTAATTCAGAGTTGGGTCAGTTAAGTTAATTAACTTAACTTTTTCCGATTAACCAACTATTTTGAAAAATGGGTTAACTTAACTTAACTTAATCGAAATATCTTTAAATTAATCGTTAACTTCAATTAATTTCCGATTAATTTTCCTCTAAATCATATTTTCTACTCTGTGAACGGAGTCTGGGAGAGCAGAGCGAGGTGTTAAATTCAACACTCCCGTGATAATGCATAGTCTAATCCTAGGATCGTCTTGTCGGAATAGTAGACCTTTTCCATATTTCCTTTGTCTGTTTCTTGCGGTAAAAGAGTCACAAGGAGTTACAAGGAATAGTTAGTATCTCAAACACTTTGCAGTCCATTCCGGAGAGATACTCGAAGAGGAAAGAGAGGGATTATCTAGTGCACTACACTCATTGCAGTGTGCAAAATACCATCTACTCACTTCCTGAACTGTTCTACTGAAGAACTGTTTACATCTTTTGAGGGAAGTTTTTTTTTCCAGTGGAACACATCTTATATATAATAAAGTTTCCACAAATATTAGTGCTGAACCTTTTCAATTCTAACTTCCAGCCATGGTTGCGTGTTGTATTCATATTGAAACTAAACAGAGAGAGAGAGAGAGAGAGAGTTCATTAGTAATTTACACTTAAATATTTTGATGCGATTGTATTATTTATTGTTGACCTATTGTTTTAATGCAAATATATGAATATACATAAGGATATGCAGAAATAAAGTAGAAATGTAGGAACAAGTTCAAACTGGATAGGACAATAGGAATCGTTGGTTGGGGGTGGAGTCAGTAGGATAATTAAGGAGGATTAGCACGGTCAAGAATGTCCGGGTTCTTTTCCCATCAACTGGTGACTTGTCTAGTTGTTTCGAGGTTCAAGTTTCAGTGTAATCCAGCCAACTATTTCCATCTAACGTTAGTATTTATGCTGATTTCTATAATACATGAGTTCCAAAATGCTGCAAGAAAAAAAAGGTTGTATAACTCGGTCCTAAAGTGAGGTAAAGTGGTCATGTGACTCGGTCCCAAGGTGAGTTAGAGGCAGTGAACACACACACACACACACACACACACACACACACACACACACACACACACACACACTACAATGCTGAGCAGAGAACAAAGACAGAAAATGCCGATATTTTATGGCTGAAAATACTTCTTACATTTGAACATAAAAACATAAGAACATTTGGCTACGGTATACCATATTCTTCATCTGGATTACGGAGTGTACCCTTCCAGTATGAATTACATTATTCCTATTTTATTATTGCTAATTTCAGGTTATCTTATTCAAAATAGGTAAGACTTCTGATAGTCAAGAGGGGTAAAACTACCTCGAGTATCTCCTTCTGTAAAGTATATCTCGATGTTTTAGTTCGTCTATCATCAGACGATATTAATACGTTCAGGAAAGGCCTCCCATATTTAAAGAGTTAATTTCTTGCCTACATGTTTCAATACAATTAAAAAAATACAGATTATTGAGAATGGTAACTAAATAATCGTAGGGCAAGTACCAGAAAAGGGACTGAATATGAACCACGTGCCACACAAACGACTTACTGTACATAAGTGCACTGATTCCTGTATAAATGTTATGTCAACTACTATAACCTCAAAAGTCCTACATACTTATAATCAATTGTAATTTATTGAAATGCTAACATTGCTTTTGTTTCGGATTTGAATGCTCTGTAATCTTTCCATGTAGGCATTTGAATTATCACGGTCCATTTCTTTATGTGTTGACCAGTTGACCAGCAAAGGTTGTGAACTATTTCACTCTTCTATCAGTATTACAACCTTCAGTGTTCTTCTCGGTTTTTCTTCTACTCGACAAACTCTCCCTTAATTAATCTTTCCATCATCCTATGACTTAGACTGCTATATATTCCTTGTACCCAGGCATTTTGACCCAAATGTCCCTTGAATTTGGCTTCCTGTCATTCTTTTGGCTTTGGGTGAGACACTCGTGACACTCAGCCTGCCGTTTGTCTCCTTCATACACACATAAGAAAAAAATACTTATTGAAACGTTTTGCTGTCTTCCAAAATGTATAGATCTGTAGTATGAACACAACAAATTGTGATTTGTTGTCCTGTCTTATATTTCATATGAATTGTTGTATATTATTATTTTCGTGTTTCTAATATCGGTATATGTATTGTAGATGTATACCGGTACTTCCCAACCCATATTGTTGTTATTTTCAGTCAACTTCAAATCGCTTAAGGAGGCTGAACCTTCGCTGAGCTCAGATATCAAAATTTCTAATTTTTGTGTTCTTGTTCTATAATGCTTCTTTCAACATAGGAGAATAGCATAGGAAGGAACAAAAAAACATATCGCATCCATAACCCCCCGGGCCGGGGGTTCGACCTCGACCCCCGAAAAACTAAAACAAAAATCTTTCAGCCACCCAAATTTTTGTTTTGTGTCTGTAGTCTAAAGGGCTGCTGTAAGCGCTCGAAATGATCATATGAGGGCATAAACATCCATATGACATCCCTAGGGCCCCTTTGGGGGGCCCCAAAATCATGGATTTTGGTAAACAAAAATCTATAATAATTCTACAAAGATTTTTCCCTTATGAAAATTTTGTTTAGTTGGTCATTAATATCGATCTTCTATGTTGCGCACTATGGTAGAAAACGGAAGCTAAGGAGGACTAACTATTTTATCTGCCCCCAAAATAGTTTAGACTGATGAAAATCTTTAATTTTAGCTTGTCAGAGATCCTATTTTGGCAATTACAAGATCATCTACTTTTGTGTTTATTGCTCAAATTCATTCCCCTTCTACACACTACATATAGGACTATATAGCAACTGGACAATGCAGAGATAATGGCATTAGCTCACATATTTTTCAAGATTCGACATTGTTTAGGTTGAAATGTTGGCTGAAAGGAACATATACTGTATATATATTATATAGTTTTTTCAGCCCCTTCTATTATGCAATATGGTAAAACTTGTGCATTTTCTTGTAGGGGATGCGGGTAGAATACGCCATGCAAAAATTGCGGGAAATTTGAACAATTTTGAGTGAGATGATTTTTTTACAAATATTTCCATGAAATTCTGCGCTCGCGCGCGCGCGCACATAGAGAGCTGATTTTGTCAGCGAGTCTTAGTATTTCCATTGGTAATAAGATGGTATACTTGAAGAAAAACACTATCTCTTATACAGGCTGACTTGGGGGTCAAAGCTTCAGCCTCCCCTTAGTCAGACAAGTTTGAAGTTCGAGTTAGACGCATTGTATAAGAATGTGTACAGTATATTAAAGTTGTAAGGAAATAAGGCAATCCAGTAAATGCCTTTGATTATGAACATGCTCTTAAAGTAGTTTATTGTAGTTAAGCCTAAAACAAAATTTGGAGGTTAGGAGTTTAATGTGGACATACCGGCATGCATGTAATACAATGAAAACCGATAGTCAACATTATGTGAAATGCATATGTTTTTTTTCTTTTTTGCTAGCTTAATATCCATCGATCTGGGTGTCCATTATCTCTCGATACCTTTACCTGACCTGATTGACGAGACGAGTAATTTAGCCAAGTGAGATGAGTTCTAATATCTACTATAATTATACAATATATAATTGATTGTAAATCCCCTGAAACAGTCCAAGAAAGAATAACAAACATTATATAGATATATATTTTGTCATGGAGGAACTTATAAAAGTTTTTGCTTGCATTCATCAAAATGAGTAAATTTGGAGGGGAATGATAACAGACTTAAGGAAATAACTGACACAGGGATACTAAATTGTGTAAGGAAATTGAGTAATGCTAATTATAATATTATAGAAAGTTTAGCTTAATACATATACAAATACATGTTTGCAATCACAAGTTGAATAACTTGTACAAATAACTATAACAGAAGCAGAAATTCAAGTTTAGGAAGCTTGAAAACTAAAATGAAAGGAAGAGTTAATTGATTAACTTAACCGATTAACTTTTAAAATTAACTTAACTTAACTAGTTAATTCACAAATTTGAGTTATCTTAGTTGATAAAATACTAAAATTAACTTAACTTAACTAGTTAATTTAATGAGTTAGGCTAATCGACCCAACTCTGGCTATGTATGTATGTTTGTATGTGTGTGTGTGTATGTATGTGTGCATGTATACAGTATATGCATACATGTGTGTATGTATGTTTTAATGTATGTACGTATGTTCAGTATGTATGTATGTATGTATGTATGTATGTATGTATGTATACATGTATGTATGTATGTATGTTACTATGTATGTATGTATTTTTTGTCTTTCGTCGTGCTTATTTCGGGCCTTGACCGAAGTAAGCATGGGGCATGAACGGCTTTACCCATGGAGGTCCTCTGATCCCACTTTTAGTCCATCGCTCGGGGCACAATATGGTGGTCAGGGTGGTCGGTAGCCCATCATTAGGGTATGTCATTTAGACTAGGTGGAGTCTCACGAGTGCTTGTCCCGACATTATTTCAGGCAGTTGTAGTCTGCTATCTTTTTGCGTAAGGTTGTATATTATTATATATTAGTTATATATGACCTCTAACCGCTTTGGTGAGGTCGGTCCTCATGATAATAGTGAGCTGGGTCTATAATTAGGCCTTGTAATTGGGGTTGGGTGTGACGGGATCTGCCTTGTGTTGGCTAATCGGCTTACTGCCTACTCCCATTTTCTTATGTGCATATATATATAGAAAGAAGCAGTGAAACAAATGAGAGCGGGGAAAGCAGAAGGTTTGGATGGCATTGCTGTGGAGTGTATAAAGAAGGGTGGAGATGTGATAATAGATTGGTTGGTGAGACTTTTCAATATGTGCTTTGCTGTGTCAATGGTACCAATAGACTGGAAGAGTCCATGTATTGTGCCGTTGTACAAGGGGAAGGGAGATCGGCAGGAGTGTTCAAGTTATAGAGGTATTAGTTTATTGTCAGTGGTTGGAAAGCTGTATGGCAGGGTGTTGATAGAGAGGATAATAAAGTGTGCGGAAGTTGCAATAGGAGAAGAACAGTGCGGTTTTAGGAGGGGAAGAGGGTGCGTTCCTTTGCACTCCCTTTTCTCGTTCTTCCATTCCCTCCTTTCATTCTCTCTTTTCGCCCAAGCCCCGTCACTCTCTTTTACTTCGTCGTTTCACTTCCTGGGTTGGTTCTGAGGCGGCACTTTCTTGTCTCCTTCCTTCCGCTCTGATTCACACACACACACTCTCTCTCTCTCTCTCATTTGTAAGCAAAATTGTATTGTATACTATGATGGCTAAACGAAATAATCCAATTTCAATTTCAATTTCTACTTTGCCGTCCTATTCTTCTACAACAAACTGTCCCTGTCATCTCGTTCATATTCATTCATTTATCATTTCTTCTGTTTTCCCTATTCATTCATTTATCATTTCTTCTGTTTTCCCTATTCATTCATTTATCATTTCTTCTGTTTTCCCTATTCATTCATTTATCATTTCTTCTGTTTTCCCTATTCATTCATTTATCATTTCTTCTGTTTTCCCTAGTCATTCATTTATCATTTCTTCTGTTTTCCCTATTCATTCATTTATCATTTCTTCTGTTTTCCCTATTCATTCATTTTTCATTTAATTTTACATCTTTCCTTACTCTCTCTCTCTCTCTGTTTCAACTTTTTATTTGCATTTTTTTATTGATTAATTTTTTCCCCTTTTCTTTCATATTAACCCTTTCACGCATTTATGACGCAGAGGTTGCCAGATTAGCAATAAGAATTAAGAGTTCTCTCACTCTTATAATTACCTCTCCAAAATTAGTTTTCTGCCCACAGCTAACTCAAAGACAACTGCAGAGGTTGAAGTAACTAGACTAAAGGTTTCTTAATACCCCTGATGGTAACAAAGGCTTTAAAGTATCCCCAATAGGCTCAAAATCGCGTCATATGTCGGAGAGGGTTAATAATTTGTAATTTTTTCACATTTTCCCTTTTATTTTAGTTTGACTTTCCTATTCACCAGTTTCTTATTATTAGGTCTCTTCTGTTCATTCATTGTTCTGTTGTATTCGTGTCTTTCTTCCTAATTCATTGTTCATCGTTTTTTTTTGTCTTTCCTATTCATAAATTTACCTTTTCCTTATTATAACTTTTCCATATTACACTTATTTCTTGTACACCTTTTCCATATCATACCCAATCTATGTTATGCCTATTTCTCCTGCACCTTTTCTATAATACGCCTTCCCATATTGCACCTAATTCTTCTACACCTTTTCCACATAACACCTTATTCACATAACACCTAATTTCGACATCATAACATTTTACCTTTTCCAAATTTTACCTTTTCCCTATTATTCCATACACCTTTTCCATGTAATACCCTTTCCTTCTTAAACCTCTCCCGCCTACACCCGCAGCCCACTCTACGCCAGCTGGTCTTAAGCTCAGACCATATGCTGGATACTGTGTGTGTGTGTGTGTGTGTATGGCATTCTTACTCAACATTTTTATTTTACCTTTCAGCACAAGCGCCAACACTGGCGAACGTTGTTACCCATTGTGTGTGTGTGTGTGTGTGCGCGCGCTAGTGTGCGTGTTTTTTTGTGCCGATGTAGCCTATTAGTTCAGTTACCGCTTCTTATTTACTTCCACAGAAAACGGGATTATAGTGGCAGTCCGCTTGTTGTTCTTGTTTGTTGATTGTAGGGCTGTGTGGGCAAACCCAATTACCCTGCCGGAGACCATCACAGGTATGTAATCACAGGCGGGCGAGACGACCTGAATGCCGCAGGAAGACTTTGGTGTGCTGGAGCACCCGGACACGGAGGGCCGGGTCCAGTCCACTGCCCCCCAACAGGACGGGGAGGGTAAAGTTGTAGACCCCAAGGGAGCGGAGGCTGCAGCGGAGGAGGGTCCTATGGGAATAGAAGCGAAGGCAGTGAAGCAGGAAGTGCTCTACCGTTTCATCCACCGTCCGGCACCACAGGCAGAAAGGGTCAGACACCAGTCGCAGACGGAAGAGGTGAGAGGCCAGTCCAACATGGCCTATGCGGAGACGGACCAGGGCAGTGTCAAGGGGGCGGAGGGGGGAGCGGGACCACGGGTGAGGGGAAGAATCTAGCCTGTACTGACCAAGGGCGGTGCGGGAGAGCTCACCTCCGAGGGAGGCATCCCAGAGCGTCCGGCATTGAGCAAAAGCTAGCCTGGCAACTGAGGAGGGAGGGAGAGGGAGGGGTTCAAGGGCAGGGGAGGAGTGTGCAAGTGAAGCCGCAGCATCAACAATTACGTTACCCCAGATACCAACATGGGAGGGAACCCACTGAAAATGGAGGGAAAAGCCGGACTGCCCAAGGGAGCAAAGGAGAGAATGGGCCTGAAAGACAGCGAATCTGAGAAAACGACTATTGATTGTGGGGGGAGGAAATCGCGAATGAAAAGTAAAGCTTGAAGGATGGCATATAATTCTGAAGCAAGAACTGAATGGAAATCGGACAACCGCCAAGCCCGACCAAGAGAAAGGTGCTCAACATAAATGGCGGCAGTAGAGGACTGGGGGGAGGAGGTGTGGGAGCCATCCGTGTAAATAGGGAAGTGAGTACTATAGCGGAGGGAGTGGCAGTCAGCTGATCGCCCGGAAACGTCAGAGGAGTCATATGAGAATCCCCATAAACGTTCGCATATAACAGCGGCTATAAATTATTCTTTTATAACTTTCGTAACCGTAACTATTATAATTGTATTTATACGTATCGGAAGTTAATATAGTCTCATCAGATAAATTTTACTGGTCAATTATAATGGGTTTAGAACATAGACTTTCATACCCTTGTTTGTTATGATTGTGACCGGGCCTGAGCAGTGATTTGTTTGTGTTGTTATAAGCGTTATATAAGGAATACCGGGGGCGATCCATCTATATATTCCACTCGTACTGCGATCACAAAGTCCTAGTGTACCTCTGGCAGCTATTGGGATAACTACATCGGTGGATATGAAGGTAAAAATAACTATTGTCATATTGTCAGGTCAGGTGAAGGTATTAAGGGATATGCATTTACAACGGCACCTCGTAGCTACTTTCTACTTTTCCTATTTTCTGAAGAGTGTAGGGAGGGGAGAAGGGGGTGTTGGAGAGAGAGGAAGCTGTTGGAGTAGCTTTGTTATGCATGTTATTAATCTGTATAAGGGGTGTTGGATAGAGAGGAAGCTGTTGGAGTGGCTTTGTTATGTGTGTTATTAGTTTGTATAAGGGGTGTTGACGAGAGAGGAAACTGTTGGAGTGGCTTTGCTATGTGTGTTATTAGTTTGTATAAGGGGTGTTGACGAGAGAGGAAGCTGTTGGAGTGGCTTTGCTATGCGTGTTATTAGTCTGTATAAGGGATGTTGGAGAGAGAGGAAGATGTTGGAGTGGCTTTGTTATGTGTGTTATTAGTCTGTATAAGGGATGTTGGAGAGAGAGGAAGCTGTTGGAGTGGCTTTGTCCTTGCTGACCGTGTACCAGTAAAGTTTCTTGAGTAAGGTTAAGGGGAGGTATTTAGTTTGTTCCCTAGACCTCCATCAAGCTTAAAATTACACCCCCTTGAGTCCCTTTCAAGATATATTTGTACATTTTTCGGTAGAAAAATGTCCAGGCCGAAGGCCGGTTCCTCTTAAATTACAGGCTCGCTATCGCACGCCAGGACAAAATTGACACCTGAATGGCACGAAAGGTCTTAATATGGGGTGAAAGTTCTTAAAATCGCTAAACTAATGGGGCAAACGTTTTATAATATCAAAAGCAATGGGGCTAAACATGAGGGAGAAAGGGGTCAAGAAAAAAATCCCTCGAGTGGAGATCTCCCCTTAAGCTAAACAAAACAAATCTATGCCGACAGGAAAAGTAATACTAGGCCTAATCTGGAGATTTAGCCCACCATGTGTGTAATTGTTTTATATAATATTTATTTGTGTAATTGTTTTATATATTTATTTGTGTAATTGTTTTATATATTTATTTGTGTAATTGTTTTATATAATATTTATTTGTGTAATTGGTTTATATAATATTTATTTGTGTAATTGTTTTATATAATATTTATTTGTGTAATTGGTTTATATAATATTTATTTGTGTAATTGGTTTATATAATATTTATTTGTGTAATTGGTTTATATAATATTTATTTGTGTAATTGTTTTATATAATATTTATTTAGTAAATTACAATTTGTAGTTACGACATAGGCAGAGTTCAGTTAACTTGCTAGGAGTTATGCAGAGGAATAATTATTAACATTAAGTATTACATAGTTTTATACTTCGTTATTTGTGTATATTCTTCACTCGGGCATCACATCTCACAATTCATCAATAGTCATTGCAGGACCTTTCGCTCATTCCTTTGTTTATAGTCAGCACCATTCACTCCTATTTCTTCCCTAGCCTAGCGAACAAGGAGACCCCTTAGTGTGGGAGGGAGTAGGAGTGGAGGGGTGGGGGGGGGGGGGGGGGGGGGGGTGGGGGGGTGGAGGGAGGGGGGAGGGGGGCTGTGGAGGAAAGGGAACTGTGGAGGGAGGGGAGGGGGAGCAGAATGGAGGGGGAAGCTGTGAGGGAGGGGGGGGGGGGGGGGCTGTGACGGAGGGGGAACCAGCGTTCAAATAAACTATGAGCATGAAAGGGCAATTCAAGTGTCCATAATGATCGAACCATTTAAAGGTACATTGATGGTAACAAGCTCATCTTATACAAGGATATACCTTAAAGGTAAAGTCACCATCAATATACCCAATTATCTTATATACCCTTTTTCATTCCTAGTTAGTAAAAATAGGACTTCAGATGCTATCAACCCTTCGGGATTATTAAGAGAGAGAGAGAGAGAGAGAGAGAGAGAGAGAGAGAGAGAGAGAGAGAGAGAGAGAGAGAGAGAGAGAGAGGGGGGGGGGGGGGAAGGGGGGTGGCAAGGCTTCTGTTCATTAATTAAGTCTCAGCATCAGAAGGTGTCCTAATGAGTGTTGTCAACCATCCTCACCCACACCAGCTACACTACCCACACCTACACTACCCACACACCCACACTACCCACATCCACACTACCCACACCCACACACTACCCACACCCACACTACCCACATCCACAAACTACCCACACCCACACTACCCACACCCACAAACTACCACATCCACACACTGCTGGCAGTTGCTTCAGACACCTGAGTTTCAGTGAGGATAATAAGATCAGGTTTGTAGGAGGAGATATGGTATGTTCAACAGAGGGAAACATTAGCGGAAAGGCCGTGAATGTTGCAGAAGTTAATAGTAACGTAACGGGCCGAGGTCCAGAGAATGTTGAGGGGTCGTCAGGGAAAGGTCCGGAGGGTTAAATTATTATTATTTTATTCATTTATCGTTTTCTTTATTAACGTTTTCTTTTATTATGGTGCGTGATGTGAGGGAAGGGGTAACTGATCCATCTCTGCTGTGTGGTAAATGAAGACACAGTGTTTGTTGCTCTTGATCGATTAACGGTAAGTTGTGGCCTCAGCGATAATGATGACCTTGATTGCTGACACTCTATATCACCATCATCATCACTACCACTACCATCATCACCACCACCACCAACACCACCACCATCACCACCACCACCATCACCACACCGCCGCTCTTGTATGGTTATGATCTTCACCACCTTGGCCTTCATTAACACGATTCATCATCATCCTCCTCCTCCTCCTCTTCCTCCTCTTGGCAAATAACCCCCAATTAGCAGTTTCTTTCAGAATAACGTGCAACGAAGTGACAACGCATACCGCTATGTATTCATACACCTGCATCCCCTTTCATAATTGTAGTAATAGAGTTAGCTTAGATTACAAAATTAATCAACTTCATTTTCTCCCTGTCCTGTCCGAAATTCCTTATCAGTTTGTCCATACCATATGGTATTAAATTTTTCCTACTGTTTCCATGCCAGTATTAGCTGGAGGGAGTGGTGGGTGGCGAGGAGCCTTCTTCTTTGCTATCCTTTTCTATACCTCGTAGTCAATAGAATAGCAGTGTAGATATCCAAACTGCCCCGTAAGGATCAATAGGTCTGTTGCAGTTTGTTCTACTTTGTATTCTTTAGTATATACAATATTATATATGTGGTTTGAATACCCCCAGGAAGGTGTACAAATACGCATCTATCGTAACTCTGGCTCTACTGAAAATTGACTACGCTTACCCCGCAATAAAAACTATTAATCTTCATTATTACTGTTGACGACAAATGAGACCTTGTATCCTGGATGTAGCCCCAATTATATGTATTTTATATCGCTGAAAATCCCCGAGAGCGGAATGTGTGCGAAGGTAAATATGTAATGCAAAATAACTGCATGTAATTCTTTATTGTTTACGTAAAATGAATGATATACAGTATATATATATATATATATATATATATATATATATATATATATATATGTATATATATATATGATATGATATTAACCATGTCATTGAGCGTTAACTAGTGAACCTCAGTAATATGATGTGTGTCTTAAGGGGAGGTTTTTAGTTTGTTCCCTAGTCTTCCATCAAGCTTAAACAGAATGATAGGGAGGGGTGGGTGGGGTGAGGGGGGAGAGGAAGGTGGGGTTGAGGAGAGGAGGGGACATTCATCACCCTACCACTCTTGAGGAACTCCTTCCTTCCTCCTCCACCCCCGCCCCCTCCTCCCCCATTTCCCTCCTTCCTCCCTCTCCCTCCCCCATCTCCTTCCTTCCTCCTCCCCATCTTCCTCCACCCATATCCCTCCATCCCCACCCGCCCCCCTCCTCCTCCACCCCCACCCAACCACACACTGAAGTTGAAGAGTTAATTTGCATGTGACAACCCACAGCAAGTTCCCAAACTGGACTTTCCGTTTCATACCAGCACATTAAGGGAGTACTACTCGCTTTTTCTGGACCCCCTTCTCCCTCATGTTTAGCATATTTTGTTTGAGATATGTCTCCGGCGATGTACAAATTTAGCTTGCTGTCAAGAAAAAACAAATATATATATGCTGGCTAGCACCGCTCACCGGGAAAATATTGACACCTGGAAGGGGGTAAACGTTTTAAAACAGTAGGCTGAATGGGGCCGAATGGATACAAGCCAAAGAGAGAGGGAGAGAAAGAGAGAAAAAAACAACGAGATGGGCTCCCTTAAACTACTCCACTATCTTTCCTCAAAACCCCTCCCAGCAATTACTCTAAAACTCACGAGAGGATCAGGCCATAGCACAACTATTTTCCGATCTTTCTACTATCTCTGACTGGGGCAGAGAAAACCTTGCTACTGTCAATGTCCTGGCCAAAATCCGGTTCATTCTAAATTTCAGGCTCGCTAACGCTCGTCGGGAAATAATCGACACTTAAATGGCATGAAAGGTCTTGACAAAGAAAAGGGATGTAAAGTCTTAGCATCGTCGAACTAATTGGGCGAATGTCTTCAAATCTCAAAACTAATGGGGCTAAACATTAATCGTCAATAATGATTTAGTAATAAATTGGTCTATTATATATCTGTGTTGGTGGTGTAATGGTTTAGGTGCTTATGTTCGGGGTGTGGAGTCCCGAGTTGGAATCCCAGGAGGACCATGTGCTTTCATTAGTTTATTCAAGGACATTGGGGTTTGTAATTGATGATTAATGTTAAGAATGGGGTGTTACTTAATATATATCTGTATAAAGAGCACTATACCTCTCCCGGACTTAAACCCCAGCTTCTGAAAGAGCTAGACATCGGGCAGACAGATCCTTACACATGACTCCCACCCATCTTTAGGCCTGGGTTGGTAGAAGCTCAGGCATTTAAATATATATATATATATATATATATATATATATATATATATATATATATATATATATATATATATATACAGTATATATATATATATATTATTATGTTCTCTCCACCAACCAACTTTACTCCTAAACTCGATTAATGAAATTAACAAACACATGTGGCAGTCCGGGGATTCGAACCTAGGATGCTCACACCGAAAATCAAAACACTTATGCATTGCACCACGAAGACAGTTATATATATATAGAAAGAGAGAGAGAGAGAGAGAGAGCGAGAGCGAGAGAGATAAACCAAGCGAGTGACTACAGCGTGGGTTGTAATCAATAACGCACAGTAATGATAACAAACCCTTTAACATTGCGGGGGTAATAATCTGACCTCTTCACTCCGATGCCTATAGTCGGTTTCATCTCAACCGGCGGTAAATTGCAAAGTTCCCATCAAGCTATCTCAGTCATTTTGAAGAATTTGTATTTACAGTAAAAATGGTGCTAATTATACAGACTTGGTCTTAAGGGGAGGCTGGCCGTTTGTTTGGTCTATTATTTCCTGTATTCATATATTTTTGTTAGTTTCCTTCCTAGACCTCCATCAAGCTTAGAAAAACACACCCCTAGACACCCATTCAAGATAAATGTGTACATTTTTCGGTAGAAAAATGTCCCGGCCGAAGGCCGGCTCCTCTTAAAATTGCAGGCTCGCTATCGCTCGCGCCAGGAAATAATCGACACCTAAATGGCACGAAAGGTCTTAAAATTGACAACGAAATGGGGCGAAAGGTGTTAACATTGCCAAACTAATGGGCCGAACGTCTTATAATCTCAAAACTAGTGGGGCTAAATATTACGGAGAAAGGGGTGGTCCAGAAAAACGGTCTGCCTCCCCTTAATTAATAGGATGCACAGAGACACATAGTAGTTGTTGTTGCATATTTGATCCATTAAGTCTCGCGACACATTATGAGTTGCTCTATAAGGGATTCCATTTACATTTACCGCCAGGTGAGAAGAAAAAGAATATGGAGAGTGTGGAGAGACATCCTGACTTAACTAAAGGGGGGGGGGACCTGGGCCGGTTTTCTGGACCACTTTCTCCCTCGTGTTTAGCCCCATTAGTTTTCAGATGTTAAGATGTTTGCTCCTTTAGTTAGTCGATTTTAAGACCTTTTGCCCCATTTCTTCGTCAATATTTAGACCTTTCGTGCTATTTAGGTGTCGATTTTTTCCCTGGCGAACGATAGTGAGCCTATAATGTTGGAAGAACCAAGAGGCTGACTGATAGCGTAATAACTGATAGCGTAATAACTGATAGCGTAATAACTGATAGCGTAATAACTGATAGCGTAATAACTGATAGCGTAATAACTGATAGCGTAATAACTGATAGCGTAATAACTGATAGCGTAATAACTGATAGCGTACTGATAGCGTAATAACTGATAGCGTAATAACTGATAGCGTAATAACTGATAGCGTAATAACTGATAGCGTAATAACTGATAGCGTAATAACTGATAGCGTAATAACTGATAGCGTAATAACTGATAGCGTAATAACTGATAGCGTAATAACTGATAGCGTAATAACTGATAGCGTAATAACTGATAGCGTAATAACTGATAGCGTAATAACTGATAGCGTAATAACTGATAGCGTAATAACTGATAGCGTAATAACTGATAGCGTAATAACTGATAGCGTAATAACTGATAGCGTAATAACTGATAGCGTAATAACTGATAGCGTAATAACTGATAGCGTAATGGTTAGTGCTCGGAATTTCGGTGTGAGTAATCCTAGGTTCGAATCCTTGGTGTACCATTAGTTTAATTCATTAGGTCTATTTGTAAGTTAAGGGGAGGCAGACCGTTTGTTTGGTCTATTAATTCATTTATTCATATATTTGTTTAGTTTCCTCCCTAGACATCCATTAAATTTAAAACAAACATCCATTAGATCCCCCTTCTAGATTAATTTGTACATTTTTCGGTAGACAAATGTCCAGGCCGAAGGCCGGTTCTTCCAACATTAAAGGCTCACTATCGTTCGCCAGGGAAAAAATCGACACCTACTGTAAATAGCACGAAAGGTCTAACTATTGACGAAGAAATGGGGCTAAAGGTCTTAAAATTGACTAACTAATGGGGCAAACATCTTAACATCTGAAAACTAATGGGGCTAAACACGAGGGAGAAAGTGGTCCAGAAAACTGGCACATCCCCCCTTAAGAAAACACCTCCAAGACCCCCTTTCGAGTTAAATTTGTACATTTTTCGATAGAAAAATGTCCCGGCCTTCTTCTAAAAAAAATGACACCTAAATGGCACAAAAGGTCTTAAAATTACAACGAAATGGGGCGAATGGTGTTAAAATCGCCAAACTAATGAACCGAACGTCTTATATTCTCAAAACAAATGGGGCTTAAAACGAGGGAGAAAGAGGCCCAGAGAGAGAGAGAGAGAGAGAGAGAGAGAGAGAGAGAGAGAGAGAGAGCGAGCAAGAGCGAGAGAGAGTGAGGGTGTGTGTGTATGTGTGTGAGTGAGAGAGACGGTGTGAGAGAGAGAGAGTGAGAGATAGTGTGTGTGTGTGTGTGGAAGGGAGCGAGCGAGAGCAAGAGAGAGAGTTGCAGATAAAAGGCTTAAAGATAAATGGAGATAAGGAAGAAAGATAATTCGAATAGATAAGAGAGAGAGAGAGAGAGAGAGAGAGAGGTTGAGTGTGAGAAGGAGATTGAGATAGAGAGAGAGAGAGAGAGAGGGAGAGGGGGGAGGAGAGGGAGAGGGAGAAAGTGAGAGAGAGGATAATTCGAATAGACTAGACGAGCAGAGAGAGAGAGAGAGAGAGAGAGAGAGAGAGAGAGAGAGAGAGAGAGAGAGAGAGAGAGAGAGGTTACCACCAAAGCGATCATTGGAGCTTAACAAACAGTAAAGTTTATCACTACATATATACTGTACATGGTGTGTGTGTGTGTGTGTAGGTGTGTAGGTGTGTGTATGTAGGTGTGTAGGTGTGTGTATGTAGGTGTGTAGGTGTAGGTGTGTATGTGTGTGAGAGAGATAGATAGATAGAGAGAAAGAGAGTGAGAGTGAGTGGTAGGCTATATACTGCATGTGTGGCTGTATGTATATTTATATATATGTGTATGTGAGAGAGACTATATTATGTGTGTGTGTGTGTGTGTGTGTATGTGTGTGTGTGTGTGTGTGTGTATGTGTGTGTTTCCAAGAGAGAGAGAGAGTGTGTGTATACTGTATGTAGTCATGTGTGTATGTGTATATGTGTGTTATCCCTCTTTGTCACATAAACAAGCATTGATCATTGACCTTTGTATAGAGTTAACGCGCGTGACAGTGTGTGTGTGTGTGTGTGTGTGTGTGTGTGTGTGTGTGTATGTGTGTGTGTGTGTGTGTGTGTGTGTGTATGTGTGTGTGTGTGTGTGTGTGTGTGTGTGTGTGTGTGTGTGTGTACGTGTGGGTGTGTGCATCAGGTGTGTGTGTGTGTGTGTGTTTATGTGTACAGTACGTATGTGTGTGTGTACGTATGAGTGTGTGTATGTGCTTCTACGTGGGTATATATGTGTGTGTGTGTGTGTGTGTGTGTGTGTACGTGTGTGTGTGTGCATCAGGTGTCCAGTTCAACTTATGGCTCTGTTTTTGACTCATTAACAACTGGCTCTAATTATATGCTCTCTCTCTCTCTCTCTCTCTCTCTCTCTCTCTCTCTCTCTCTCTCTCTCTCTACTAGAATTAAGTCCTGACCACCTCTTTTGGATCGCAAGGTCTGTATGGCCAGTGTATCTATGTAAATATATATATATCTCTCTCTCTCTGTCTGTATGTATGTATGTGTGTATATATGTACACATTTATCTCGAAGGGGGGTCTATTGGGGATGTGTGTGTGTGTGTGTGTGTGTGTGTGTGTGTGTGTGTGTGTGTGTGTGTGTGTGTGTGTGTGTGTGTGTGTGTGTGTGTGTTTTTTTTTTTTTTTTTTTTTTTTTTTTTTTTTTAGTTAAAAATGTATTAAGGCATTTTAATTATTAATATTTAAAACCACCAGATTATCACCTATATCTTGCCAAGAAAAATTTGATGTGAATGTCGAACTTAACCCCTTCTGTACCGGCGACGTCTTTTTTATTATATCATAGCTATAGTTAGACGATTTTATGAAGCTTAGGAAGGACATAGGGTAGCTAAAAGGTTACATTGAGATGGTCTGTAGCCTTTTAATGAGTAGACGTCCTTCCTAAGCTGTACAAAATCGTCTAATAGTTGCCAGAATATAATGCAAAGCACATCACCGGGACAGAAAGGGTTAAGGGGGAAGGATTTATTTTGGGTCGATTTTTTCATATTTGTATTATATGATCGGTGTTTCTGAATGCTTGTGTGCTTGCTTTTTGTGGGCGAACTGTCTTATATTATGTGTTCTTCTCCTGTCACCTCTTCTTCATTTCTTGTGTCTCTTGCTGATCCTCCCTACCCCTTGTGGGAATAAGGGCTGGCTACTGACTGACTGACTTATTATATTCTTGGTTTCCTCCTTAGACCTCCATCAAACTCATAAAAACATCCCCAAGATTCCCTTTTTAGATATATTTGTACATTTTTCGGTAGAAAAATGTCGCGGCCGAAGGCCGTTCCCTCCTTAATTACAGGCTCGCTATCACTCGTCAGGAAAAAAATCGACACCTAATTTACAACAAAAAAAGTTTTTATATTGGCAAAAAATAGGGCGGAAGGTCTTAACATCACCAAACTAGTGGGCCTAACGTTTTAAAATCTGAACGCTAATGGGGCTAAACACGAGGGAGAAGGGAGGCCATAAAAATCAACCCTCCTCCCTTGAATGGTTATAAATGGGAGTCGCCTTCCTTCCTTTGTTTCTTTCAGACTTCTAAACATTTTTAATGTTTTTTTTTTTTTGCTAGTTGGCTGTATTGTTCCCTTCTAGGAGAGAGAGAGAGAGAGAGAGAGAGAGAGAGAGAGAGAGAGAGAGAGAGAGAGAGAGAGAGAGAGAGAGAGAGAGAGAGCAGCTTGGAAGATATAATTATGGACTTGATGTAAGACAGAGAATAGAGAGACAGATAAGAAGATAGCGAATTAAGAGAGAGAGAGAGAGAGAGAGAGAGAGAGAGAGAGTGATAACGAGTGATAACGAGAGAGCTTGAGCGAGAGCTATATACTTAAAAGGGGAGATTTTTAGTTTGTTCCCTGGACCTCCATAAAGCTTAAAATTAAACCCCCTAGACCCCCTTTCACGATAAATATGTACATTTTTCGGTAGAAAAATGTCCCGGCTGAAGGCCGGTTCCTCTTTAATTACAGGCTCGCTATCGCTCGCCAGGAAAAAATCGACACCTAAATCATAAAAATTGACAGAAATGGGGCGACAGTTCTTTAAATCGCAAAACGAATGGGTCAACTGTCTTAAAATCTCAGAATCAATGGGGCTGGCTATACTTGAGGGAGAAAGGGGTCCAGAAAAAGAAAAAAATCCCTCCAGTGGAAATCTCCCCTGAATACAACAGGGAGTAAGGACAGATAAATAATAAATAGATAAGAAATAATGATAATGGACCACTGTTAACACGGGAACACTTAAATTAAGGAGGGATGGGTCGGTTTTCTGGACCACTTTCTCCCTCGTGTTTAGCCCCATTAGTTTTCAGATGTTAAGATGTTTGCCCCATTAGTTAGTCGATTTTAAGACTTTTCGCCCCATTTCTTCGTCAATATTTAGACCTTTCGTGCTATTTAGGTGTCGATTTTTTCCCTGGCGAACGATAGTGAGCCTGTAATGTTAGAAGAACCGGCCTTCGGCCGGGAAATTTTTCTACCGAAAAATGTACAAATTAATCTAGAAGGGGGATCTAAGGGATGTTTTTTTTTAATTTGATGGAGGTTTAGGGAGGAAACTAGAAAAATAATGAATACATGCAAAAAACGCCCAAAAAGTGAACCATCTCCCCTTAAGGGGGGATTTCTTGGACCCCCTTCTCCCTCATGTTTAGGCCCCATTAGTTTTGAGATTTTCAAGACTTTTGCTCCATTTCATTGTCAATT
>CM064538.1:24562843-24570343 GCA_032716605.1 Paralithodes platypus
ATGCATAGGAAATCCTGTGTACACTTACATATAGTATATACATGTGTGAGAGAGAGAGATTTACATAGATTTACATATATTTGCATAGATACATGAAAACTAAACAAAGAAATCCACGAAATGTTATGAGTTTTTGTATTTCATTTACTTGTTTATTTACTTGTTTATTTACTTACTTATTTATTTACTTATTAGTTAATTTATTTATTTACTTATTTATTTACTTATTTATTTACTTATTTATTTAATTATTTATCTATTTATTCATTCATTTACTTATTTATTTACTTGTTTATTTAATTATTTATTACTTATTTATTTAATTATTTATTACTTATTTATTTAATTATTTATTACTTATTTATTTAATTATTTATTTATTTATTTACTTATTTATTTACTTATTTATTTACTTATTTTCTTATTTATTTACTTATTTATTTACTTATTTATTTGTTTGTTTACGTTTGTTAATAGGTCTCTTTGTGGATTATTTGTGAACCGGGGGAAATATATGAAATGTTAAAATAAGTGTTGGATGACTTGGATGTATGGAGAGAGAGAGAGAGAGAGAGAGAGAGAGAGAGAGAGAGAGTGAGATTGAATGTGAGTTAGTGAGTGAGAGAGTGAGTGAGAAAGAGAGAGAGAGAGATAGAGTGAGAGTGTTAGAGAGAGAGTGAAAATGAGTGAGAGAAAGATAGATAGATAGATAGATAGATAGGTAAAGATACAACAGTACGTATTTAGCACTGTAATAATGTGTTAGGATTCGATACATATTCAAATATATGTATGCATATTTTAGCTCGTGGATGTACAGGTGAAGGTATTGAGGGATAATCCTTTACAACGGCACCTCGTAGCTACTTTCTACTTTTCCTATTTTCTGAAGAGTGTAGATAGAGAAGAGGTGTTGTAGATATAGAGGAAGCTGTTGGAGTGGCTTTGTTATGTGTGTTATTAGTCTGTATAAGGCGTGTTGGAGAGAGAGAGGAAGCTGTTGGAGTGGCTTTGTTATGTGTTATTAGTCTGTATAAGGCGTGTTGGAGAGAGAGGGGAAGCTGTTGGAGTGGCTTTGTTATGTGTGTTATTAGTCTGTATACGTCGTCGAGGTGTCCTCTGACTGGGTGCGAGCATGTGAAACACGCTAGGACGTACTACCACACCCACTAAATGTCCGCCTTGGCTCGGATCGAACCAAGGTCAAGCAGATTTTGAAACACTCTGAAGCCTCCAACAATATAAGGATTGTGACGGTTGTTTTTTCTGGGCCCCCCGTCTCCCTCATGCTTAGCCCAATTACTTTTCAGATTATAAGACTGAACGTCTAAGCATGAGGGAGACGGCGTTCCGACCAAGGCGGACATTTAGTGTGGCGAATTTAAGACTTTCTACCCCATATCTTTGTCAATATTTAGACCTTTCGTGCCATTTAGATATCGATTTCTTCCTACCGAGCGAAAGCGAGCCTGTAATTTAGGAGGAACTGGCTTTCGGCCGGGAGATTTTTCTACCGACAAATGTACAAATTTGTCTACAGAAGGGGGGTTTTGGGGATGTTTTTTTTATTTTGTTTTCATTTTGATGGATGTCTGGGAAGGAAACTAAAACAAAAATAAATACCATATACATTATGCATGATAGGTAACGCCAATGAACTTGACACTAATCTTGACCCCTTAACTTCTTCTAACTCAAAATGAATGAAAACAATCGGGTTGACGTTTCTATCATTTGGGAAGAGTCTACCAGGAAATAGGTGTGGATATTTACAGCCAGTTTGCTAGTCTAGGCCCTTTTGAGTAACAGACGTTAGGGGTCAAGATTATTGTCAAGTTCGTTGGCGTTACCTTTAGTTTTATATAGTGTACAGTTGATCTTATAGGTGGATTATCTATATATCTGTATCTATCTATCTAACTATCTATCTTTACCTTTAGTTTTATATAGTGTACAGTTGATCTTATATGTGGATTATCTATATATCTGTATCTATCTATCTATCTATTATTGAACCTTTTTCCCTCCCAATTTTATCCATGGTTGCGTGTTCGATTCGGGTTTAGGCTAAGCTTCTTATCTGTGGTTTAGTGTTTCAAAAGCCATTTAGTACTTTGGGAAATTTAATGATTTGGCTTGGGATTAGAGAGAGAGAGTGGGAGTGAGAGAGAGGGTGAGGAAGGGAGAGAGAGAGAGGTGGATGGGTGGCTGAATTTTGAAAGAAGTGAAAAAGTAGACCATTTTTCTCTCGCTTTCCCTTCTTGCAAGAGTGTAATTCACACCCACTTGTTCGTCAAGGGGAATCCACGCAATGCGAGCTAAGCTAATTATTGTCGCGCCTCCTTAACTGGGAACAAAATGGTCACGGATTCCAAGCAAATGACCCTACTAAAGTGTGAGGACTTATTATTGCGTGCAGTGGCGAGGGCAGGAGGGGAGTCTGAATGAGGACGGGGAGGTAGGAAAGGTTAGCGGGTAGTGGCGAGGGCGGGAGGAGAGTCTGAATGAGGACGGGGAGGTAGGAAAGGTTAGCGGGCAGTGGCGAGGGCAGGAGGGGAGTCTGAATGAGGACGGGGAGGTAGGAAAGGTTAGCGGGCAGTGGCGAGGGCAGGAGGGAGTCTGAATGAGGACGGGGAGGTAGGAAAGGTTAGCGGGCAGTGGCGAGGGCAGGAGGAGAGTCTGAATGAGGATGGGAGGTAGGGCAGTGCGAGGGCAGGAGGGGAGTCGGCAGTGGCGAGGGCAGGGCGAGGGGGAGGAGTCTGAATGAGGACGGGAGGTAGGGAAGGTGTTATCACACAGGGTGATGTGATGCGACTAGTGCAGTAGCATGTTGGTGTAGTGCTGCTTGCTTGCATGCAATTCTCGCTTTCAGCTGCTGCCGCTGGCTAACCCTTGTAGTGTAAAGGGGGAGCCGAGTGCGTAAGTCTCCCTCTGCCAGTACATAGCCTCTCCATCACCAAGACTCCTATTGTGCCTCCCCGGGGCCACACACGGTAACTGGGTGTCTTGCGACCCCAGGCTAAATCAATAGGGGATCTCGGGGCATGCGGTGGCCCCCAGAGGTATGATGTGCATCCTTGTCATCTACCAACAACCGCACACACCCACTGCCTTGTGGTTTAGTCTAGTAAGACAAAGGCTAGGGGAGCACACCCTGAGAGAAAAGCAGACGTTGGGGTCACGTCCTGGCGGTTTCCGACAAACTGGAATCCCGGCAGTCTCCTGCAATATTGAGCAGGAGCTGGTCGTCTTGGGTCACCCCCTTGCCATCAGCAACCCCTGTTCAGTACCAAGATAGTGAAGTTGGAACTGCGCACCTCCCTCTGCACTCTAAACTCTTCTATGCGCAGGTTTTCTCTTCCTGCTTTGCAGAAAGGGAACGTCATCATCGGACTACGATGGACTACCATAAGCATTGTATTGTATGTGTGTGTGTGTGTGTGGATATAAGCTAGGGAAAGCGAGAAAGATAAAAACAAAAAAAATGTCACCCCCCCTTAAAGAATAGAGCTGAAGTCCCCAGCAAACGATACCACTCACATAATTGGTTCTCTCTCTCTCTCTCCGTTTGTAGTTTTCATGTTAATTTTTTCCTATGTTTTCTCTTTCTCACTCTCTCTCTCCGTTTGTAGTTTTCATGTTTATTTTTTCCTATGTTTTCTCTCTCTCTCTCATCGTTTGTAGTTTTCCTGCTTTTGTTTTTCAATGTTTGCTCTTTCTCACTATCTGTCTGTCTGTCTCTCTCTCTCCATTTGTAGTTTTTATGTTTTTGTTTTCCTATGTTTGCTCTTTCTCACTCACTCTCTCTCCATTTGTAGTTTTCATGTTTTTGTTTTCCTGTTTGCTCTTTCTCTCTCTCTCTCTCTCTCTCTCTCTCACACACAATGCAAGCAACCCACACAATCGAACTCATTTCTACGACCTAACTATCTTGCAAGTTCGCGTTTCTCGCTTTCACAATAATTGAATTCACTCTCAATATAGACAGGTTCGGGACACGGTACACATAGGACGGTACACATTAAACGGTACACACAAGACAGTACACATGGGATGGTACACATGTGACGGTACACATGTGACGGTACACATTAGATGGTACACATTAAACGGTACACATTAAACGATACTCATTAGATAGTACACATATGACGGTACACACAAGACAGTACACCTTAAACGGTACATATTTGATGGTACACATATGACGGTACACACAAGACAGTACACATTAAACGATACATTTGATACACATATTAACTTACACACAAGACAGTACACCTTAAACGGTACACATTTGATGGTACACACAAGATGGTACACATTAAACGGTACACACATGATGGTACACATGAAACGGTACACATAAGATGGTACACATGGCACGGTACACATTAAACGGTACAAATGAGATGGTACGCATTAGATGGTTCACATAAGACGGTACATCGTTTTCATATTTTTCTTTGACAATTAATTGTATATGTACTAAAGTATAAAGTATATACAGTATATATATATATATATATATATATATATATATTGCCAAAGATTGTAGATACCAATCGAGCGGGGCAATACCCAGGGGAGGCCTCTCATAGCCATGTAAAGAGTTGCTGGAACCCCTGTTGTATTGATCTGGCTTCCCTCACTGTTTCTGTTTGTGCCTCACCGTCTAATTTTAGCCAGAAAAATGTACAAATGAATCTCGTAGGGGGATTTGATGGATGATTTTTAAAAGTTTGATGGAGGCCTAAGGAGGAAACTAAAAAATAAATAAATATATAGATAAATTGACCCCAAAAATAACCATTGTCCCCTTAAAAGTATCTCCCTAGAATGGACCGCATGACCTATGGGGATATATTAACCCTGCCTTGTAACTACCTCCCAATATCACCTTCAACTCTCGCCCTTATAATTGAATTCCATTTAACCCACATTAAAAAAATATGGTTTCAATTATTACCCTTGTACATTTTATATTCTGCCCCCGCCATATTATTATTGGCGGTAATTTAATTATCACCGACCCCTGTGTGTGTGTAATAATAATAATAATAATAATAATAATAATAATAAACGGTTTATTGATAACTGAAAATGTACATAGGAACAGTTTTCAGCTTAACTCTAACTTATATTATCTTATAATAAGGACCAAAGCATGAGGTTGTATAAGAGCTGTTTAACGAGATCAATATTATGTACTAGGTTGGCAGATGATTTTCCAGATTGAGATAATAGATTGCATAGGATCTATTTGACCAGTAAACATAATGTAATAGGTATGCTAAAAATATATAATAGTTAAGCATTTATAAGGGTAGAAGGGTTTGTGTGTGTATATGTGTGTGTGTGTGTGTGTGTGTTTGTTTGTGTTTGTGTGTGTGTAGGCATGAGATACATTTTGTAGCCTTTTTATTGATAGACGTCCTTCGTAACTTGAATAAAATCGTCTATTAGTTACCAGAATACATTGGAAATATCCTCTCTCTCTCTCTCTCTCTCTCTCACACACATGATTATATAATCCCTGCCACTATAATTTATCTGTTATGTCTTGGGCATAACACAATCAATTCATGGATATCTCTTATGCAATGTTTTCTATGATGTGTTCCTTACCCCAACCTACACACACACACACACACCGCTTATCCACACACACACACACACACACACACACATCAGCTCCCACCCACACGATTGACCTAACAGAAACATTTGTGTTTAGCTATTCCTAGATCACTTTGTTATTTTGTTCCACTAAGATCGTATCAAACGTATCGCTACACGTTAACTGTTAGGTATCCCGAACACACTGTCAAATAAAACGTGTATAAACAGTATGAAAAAGGTATACAAGATCTTTAAGTGTTTTGATAGTGATTTACTTTTCTATCCTTATATATTTATATTAATGTTACTTCATCACCAATCTCCTCCCAATGGAATTCATGAAAGTATGCATGTGATCCGCCGGGATTCGAACCTGGGTTACCACATACAGATTTTGAACTCTCTAACCATTACACCATCAAGGCAGTAATTAAGGCCTGTAATTTAAGGCAGTAATTAAGGCCTGTAATTTAAGGCAGTAATTAAGGCCTGTCCTTTAAGGCAGTAATTAAGGCCTGTAATTTAAGGCAGTAATTAAGGCCTGTAATTCAAGGCAGAAATTAAGGCCTGTAATTTAAGGCAGAAATTAAGGCCTGTAATTTAAGGCAGAAATTAAGGCCTGTAATTTAAGGCAGTAATTAAGGCCTGTAATTTAAGGCAGAAATTAAGGCCTGTAATTTAAGGCAGTAATTAAGGCCTGTAATTTAAGGCAGTAATTAAGGCCTGTCATTTAAGGCAGTAATTAAGGCCTGTAATTTAAGGCAGTAATTAAGGCCTGTAATTTAAGGCAGTAATTAAGGCCTGTCATTTAAGGCAGTAATTAAGGCCTGTCATTTAAGGCAGTAATTAAGGCCTGTCATTTAAGGCAGTAATTAAGGTGGCTCACATATATGCGTTCATTAATTTCATTGGAGGCGTTTGGTGTTGCGGTGAAATTAATACAAAATAGATTTAAGGCATTAATTAAGGCTTGTAATATTTCTACCAAAAAATGTAAACATTTATCTTGAAAGGGGTCGAGGGGGTGTACTTTTAAGCTTGATGGAGGTCTAGGGAACAAACTAAAAACCTCCCCTTAATACATACCGGTATAGCAAACACAGAATTATACTTATGAGAGAGGGAGTAGTTGGAATATAGAAAAAAAAAAAAAAAAAAAAAAATTGTACCATACATACAGCACAGACATACGTACACACACACAGACACATAGATACATAGACACATATATACACACGGGTATTCACACATACACACACAGACACATAGATACACACAGGTATCCGCACAGACAGACGTACACACATACAGACAAACACAGAAAAAAAGTCTGCTGAAACGAACAAAAAGTATACCTTTGATGAAGCTGTGTGTGTGTGAGAGAGAGAGAGAGAGAGAGAGAGAGAGCGAGAGAGAGAGAAGTGACATAGATTGAGTGATTATCATAATATATAAGGGAGCAAAGGAAATAATGAGAGAGAGAGAGAGAGAGAGAGAGAGTAAAGCAAAAGATAATTTTATTTGAGAACACACACACACACGCTCTCTCTCTCTCTCTCTCTCTCTCTCTCTCGATCATTTGATGCAGATTGGATTAATATGAATTAATCAGTAGGTATGTGTAATTTCCCTTTCAAATATATTTATCTCTATACTATATAAAAGAAACACTTCCCTTTTAAGCATTACCTGACCCATAAGTTACACTTCATCTTATTTTCCGGTACGGGTTTTCATTTTCAGCCGGAGGGAGCGGAGGGCGGGGAGAGAGCCTTCTACTTTGCTGTCCTATTCTTCTACTATAAACTGTCCCTGTCTAGTAATATTGAGGCCGGACCACCTAGTAGGGACCACAAGGTCTGTGTGGTTTGAGTATCT
>CM064538.1:24572843-24577843 GCA_032716605.1 Paralithodes platypus
TTACCAAATTCCCCTTCAAACCTATTTTGTACATTTTTCGGTAAAATATATGTTCACGCCAATGACGGGTATATCCCCAAAATCCTCCTGGGATTCGAACATGGGACATCACAAACAGAACTTAAACACTTTAACCATTATACCACCACGGCAGTTAAATGTTCAGTACATGACTACGCTCAGTTTCCTTCTATTGAATACTGGATATCAAACTAATTATAAGAACATATTATAAAAAATTGAAATCTACAGAAGGCCTATTGGTCCATACGAGGCAGATCCCTTCTTCCCTACATCCCTATTTGTTCTTTTACACCAATATCCCTACACTTCATCTCTCACTACAACCTATATCCCCTACAATACATCTCTCACTACAACCTATATCCCCTACAATACATCTCTCACTACAACCTATATCCCCTACACTTCATCTCTCACTACAACCTATATCCCCTACAATACATCTCTCACTACAACCTATATCCCCTACAATACATCTATCTTATAACTACCTAAGAACTTCTCTCACTACAACCTATATCCCCTACACTACATCTCTCTTATAACTACCTAAGAACATCTCTCACTACAACCTATATCCCCTACACTACATCTATCTTATAACTACCTAAGAACTTCTCTCACTACAACCTATATCCCCTACACTACATCTCTCTTACAGCTACCTAAGAACTTCTCTCACTACAACCTATATCCCCTACACTACATCTATCTTAGAACTACCTAAGAACTTCTCTCACTACAACCTATATCCCCTACACTACATCTATCTTAGAACTACCTAAGAACTTCTCTCACTACAACCTATATCCCCTACACTACATCTCTCTTATAACTACCTAAGAACATCTCTCACTACAACCTGTATCCCCTACACT
Organism: Paralithodes platypus; assembly: GCA_032716605.1. NCBI lineage: Eukaryota > Metazoa > Arthropoda > Malacostraca > Decapoda > Lithodidae > Paralithodes > Paralithodes platypus. Next base: position 24,573,746 of record CM064538.1, read on the forward strand.
ACATCTATCTTATAACTACCTAAGAACTTCTCTCACTACAACCTATATCCCCTACACTACATCTCTCTTACAGCTACCTAAGAACTTCTCTCACTACAACCTATATCCCCTACACTACATCTATCTTATAGCTACCTAACAACATCTCTCACTACAACCTATATCCCATACACTACATCTGTCTTATACTGTAGCTACCTAACAACATCTCTCACTACAACCTGTATCCCCTACACTACATCTGTCTTATAGCTACCTAACAACATCTCTCACTACAACCTATATCCCCTACACTACATCTATCTTATAACTACCTAAGAACTTCTCTCACTACAACCTATATCCCCTACACTACATCTCTCTTACAGCTACCTAAGAACTTCTCTCACTACAACCTATATCCCCTACACTACATCTATCTTATAACTACCTAAGAACTTCTCTCACTACAACCTATATCCCCTACACTACATCTATCTTATAACTACCTAAGAACTTCTCTCACTACAACCTATATCCCCTACACTACATCTATCGTATAGCTACCTAAGAACTTCTCTCACTACAACCTGTATCCCCTACACTACATCTCTCACTACAACCTATATCCCCTACACTAAATCTTTCACTACAACCTATATCCCCTACACTACAACCTATATCCCCTACACTACATCTCTCACTACAACCTATATCCCCTACACTACATCTCTCACTAAGACCTATATCCCCTACACTATGTATATCCCCTACACTACGTCTCTCACTACAACCTAAATCTCCTACACTATGTATATCCCCTACTCTACATCTCTCACTACAACCTATATCCCCTACACTACATCTCTCACTAAGACCTATATCCCCTACACTATGTATATCCCCTACACTACGTCTCTCACTACAACCTAAATCTCCTACACTATGTATATCCCCTACTCTACATCTCTCACTACAACCTATATCCCCTACACTACATCTCTCACTAAGACCTATATCCCCTACACTACATCCCTCACTACAACCTATATCCCCTACACTAAATCTCTCACTACAACCTATATCCCCTACACTACATCTCTCACTAAGACCTATATCTCTTACACTACATCTCACTACAACCTAAGAACATCTCACATGTACTGGACCCTACTTCACTATGAATATTTATAACAAGAGATAGAAGAACAATTTATGGGACACTGATAAACCACGGTATAATATCAATATACAGGAACACAAGTTATGTAAGGGGAGGAAGTTGGTTTTTCGAGTCCTCCTCCCTCCCTCATGTTTAGCCCTATTAGTTATGAGATTTCAAGACATTCGCCCCATTAGTTTGGCGTTTTCAGACTTTTTGCCCCATTTCTTTGCCAATATTAAGACCTTTCGTACCATTTAGGTGTCCATTTTTTCCAGGCGAGCGAAAGCGAGCCTGTAAATTTAGAAGGAACCGGCCTTCGGCCGGGAAATGTTTCTACCGAAAAATGTACAAATTTATCTTGAAAGCCTGTCTAGGGAGTGTTTTTTTTCAAAGCTTGATGGAAGTCTAGGGAGGAAACTAGAAAAATAATGAATAAATTAAAAAAATCGACCAGCAAGTGAAACCTGTCTACTGTAAACACATCATGATCCTTGTTTATACTCCAGCCTCGTTGTTGTTGTTTATTATACTTAGAGGGAAGTTTGTCAGACGAAAAGTGAGCGATTATCCTCTCCTCTTCTGTTCGCTCTTTTGGCTTCTTCTTGGCATTGTTCACTGTCTACTGTTTTGGTGGTGTAATGGTTGAGATGCTTATGTTCTGGGTGTGGTGTCCCGAGTTCGAATCCCGGGAGGACCATATGCTTTCATTCGTTTATTCAAGTACATTGTGGGTTTGTAATTGATGATTAATGTTAAGAACGGGATGTTACTTATATATATATATATATATATATATATATATAATTGGTGGGTTGGTGATAATGTGAATAATGGGGGAGGGGGTGGGGGGTGATCGTACGACTCAACCAGTAGCTCTCAACCAGTAGGCCATTTCAACCAGTTAAGGCCATCTCAACCAGTAGCTCATTTCTACCATACCCATATCAACCATTAGGCCATTTTGTATTGCATCTTCCTGTTTGCTTGCAGTTCATTGTTATCATTGTTATCATTTTCGTTTCTGTATTGTGTTTTGCAAATCGCTTCTAGGCTATCGTTTTATTAGTTTGCCAATTTGTTTTTCCATCACTGTGTTGCATTTGTTTCTCGGTGTGCAGTTTTTATTGATTTGTTTATATTCTTTGTTTATATATATATATTTTTTTTCAAGCACTTTAGTTCGTCTTTCGTATATTTTTGTTTGGTTTTGGGATATATAACACAAGGCTTCAACTCTCATAGAAGAAACGAAAGTGTGTGTGTGTGTGTGTGTGTGAGAGAGAGAGAGAGTGTGAGTGAGTGAAAGGGTGTGAGTGTATGTGTGTGTGAGAGGGAGTGAGTGAGTGAGATTGAAAGTGAGTGAGTGATAGAGAGAGTGTATATTGTGTGTGTGTGTGGGGGGGTGGGGGGGGGAGGGGGGAGAGAGAGAGTAGAGTGTGTGAGTGAGAGAGAACTTTAAATAATAATAATAATAATAATAATAATAATAACAATAATAACAAACTCTCTAATAGGAACGCTAAACAGAAGGATATAATAAATAGTGATATTGAACAATGTATTTGCCTTCCACTCTAACTATACTGTGTCCATTACAAAGAGGCTAAAATTTCCCAACCTCTCATAACTCAAAAATGGAGCTTGGGTAAATGAGCTGATATGCCATTTTTTTTTTTTTTCTCTCTCAACCTCTATTAGGGAAGAGTCGAACAGTCATTAAGTGAGGATGTCGACAGCCCGTTTGCTTCAGCCCTCGTTATGTTGAATCGACTATAGGATCGTATGTATTGGAAAGTTTAATTCAGAGAGAGAGAGAGAGAGAGAGATTAAATTGAGTTTAGAAGACAAAATAAGATCATTACAACAAAATAATAATAATAATAATGTTTATGACAATACTACTATAACTAAGTATGTATGTATGAGAGAGAGAGCGAGCGAGAGAGAGAAAGAGAAAGAGAGAGAGCGCCGCACCACACCTGCTCCGCTCACCTGTCTGGCACCAACTGACGAGACCAGTGCCAGGCCAGGTGTGGTGAGGGAGGGAGGGTGGGTAGGTGGAGGAGGGGAGGAGAGGGAGGGTGTGAGGGAGGAAGGGATATTAAGTGAGGGGGAAAAATGGTTGGAGGAAGGGGAGGAGAGAGTGTGTGTGAGGGTGGAGGGGGAAAGAGAGGGAGGGAGGGAGAAAGGGAGGGAGGGTGAGAGGGATGGATGGAAACATGGAGGGTGAAATGGAGGATTGGCGAGGTGATACTAAAATTATGTATGCATGTATATATGTATGTATGTATGTATGGATCTATGCATGTATATATGTATGTATGTATGTACTCAGGCACATACCCCATTGCTGGGGGTGGCCGACACGAGACAGAGCCCGAACAGAAACAATACTTTAAGTTCCTATTCTCAGGGTCCGGGACCATGGTTATTCAGAGTGAGTGAGAGGGAGGAAGGGGGAGAGGGAGGGAGGGAGGGAGGGAGAGGGAAGGAGGAAGGGAGTGAGAGGGAGGACTGGGAGTAGTTTTGATTTAGGGATACAAGAAAGGAGGGAGAGAGGGAGGGAAGGAGGGAGGGAAGGGGGGGGGGGGAAGGGGGGGAGGGAAGGAGGAAGGGAGTGAGAGGGATGAATGGGAGTAGTTTTGATTTAGGAATACAGGGGGGAGGGACGGAGGGAGGGAGAAATGGAGGGAGGGAGGGAGAGGGAAGAAGGGAGGAAGGGAGTGAGTGAGGGAGGGAAGGACGGAGGAATGGGAGCAGTTTTGATTTAGAAATACAAGAAAGGAGGTAGGGAGGGAGGGCGGGAGGTAAAGGGCAACTCGATATCAGCTGGTCTAATCTGGTTAACCCCTTCATTACCGGTGACGCTTTATTTGATTTTAGCTGTTTTTAGCCGGTTTTATTCAGCTTAGGACGGTAGTGTGGCAATTAGGACGGTAGTGTGGCAATTAGGA
>CM064538.1:24585343-24594801 GCA_032716605.1 Paralithodes platypus
ACCTCCCTTAAGTGTTTAATTGAGATAGTGTTTAACCCCTTCGATTCCTAGATATCCTTCCTTAACTGAACAAAAATCGTCTAATGATTATCTAAGTCATTCATTTCACTCCTAACACCAATCACCTGCCATTGAAATGAATGATCCCCTTCTCCCTTATGTTTAGCCCCATTTCTTTTTTAATTTTAAGACGTTCGCCCCATTATTTTGACGATTTTAAGAACTTTCGACCCATTTCTGGCAATTTTAAGACCTTTCGTGCCATTTAGGTGTCGATTTTATCCTGGCAAGCGATAGCGAGCCTGTAATTTAAGAGGAACCGGCTTTCAGCCGGGATATTTTTCTTCCGAAAAATGTAAAATTTTATCTTGAAAGGGGCTCAAAGAGGTGTAATGTTAAGCTTGATGGATATCTAGAGACCAAACTAGAAACCTCCCCTTAAGTACACGACTACGATTTTATATCCATTTATATAATATGATCATTGGGTATATTGATAGTGAATTACCTCTTTATTCGTATATTATTATTATTATTATTATTATTATTATTATTATTATTTTTATTATTATTATTTTTATTATTATTATTATTATTATTATTATTATTATTATTAATATATTAGAATTAGAGCCAGAATATAATGCATCAAAATTCACCACTTGCGAGTTTCAGGCTATAAGGAAGTTGGAGCTGTAGACATTGATATTTAGCAGAATTACCAGCTAAAATACGGTCGTCGTACATTTTATAAATACATAAAACCCAATTCAACATGCCAGAGGGGGAGAGGTAGACCGAATATGAGGTGGAAGGATGGAGTGAGGAACTACATGAACGAAGGCGGTGCTGGTTGGGGGGAGGGGCGTCGACTGACTGGGGACAGAGGTGCATGGGGGCGGTTCGTTCGTGGCCACCCCTTCGGGGATCACGGCGTCAGGCAATAGATAGATAGATAGAACATGCCATTTATCCATCAGAAACCTACAGTATTATTGCGTTTCTGTTTAATATCGATGTTCACGGCTTCAACTTCCTTATAGCTTGAAACTCGCAAGTGGACGATTTTTCATCATATTCCGGTCACCCTTAGACGATTTTCTTTCTTAAGGGGAGGCAGACCGTTTTTCTGGACCCCCTTCTCCTTAATGTTTAGCCCCACTAGTTTTGAGATTATAAGACGTTCGGACCATTAGTTTGGGGATTTTAACACCTTTCGCCCCATTTCGTTGTTTATTTTAAGACCTTTCGTGCCATTTAGGTGTCGATTATTTCCTGGCAAGCAATAGCGAACCTGCAATTTTAAGAGGTACCGGCCTTTGGCCGGGAAATTTTTCTACCGAAAAATTTACAAATTTATCTTGATGGGGGTCTCTAGGGGGCGTTTTTCTTAGCTTGATGAAGGTCTAGGGAAGAAACTAAAAATATATATGTATAAATGAATTAATAGACCAAACAAACGGTCTGCCTCCCCTTAACATCTACCTTCAAGGCTCAAAGGGGAAAACACGATCTTAGTAAGCCCTCTAGATATCATAGGTCCTTCGTAAACTGCATGCACTCGTCTAATAATAGTAATGATGATAATAATAATGATAATAATAATAATAATGTTCTATCTATCTATCTATTGCCTGATGCCGTGATCCCCGAGGGGGTGGCCACGAACGAACCGTCCCCATGCACCTCTGTCCCCAGTCAGTCGACGCCCCTCCCCCCAACCAGCACCGCCTTCGTTCATATACTGCCTCACTCCATCCTTCCACCTCTCATTCGGTCTACCTCTCCCTCTCTGTCCCTCCACCTCGCTCTCGTACACCCTCTTAGTCATTCTCTCGCTTTCCATACGTTCCATATGGCCGAACCATCTCAAGTTGTTCCTTTTCACACTTTCCAGCACATCTACCTCCACACCACACCTCCTTCTTACTTCCTCATTAGTCTGTCTATCCCTCCATGTAACTCCGACGCACTTCTTAAGTAATTCATTTCCATTGCTCTCACTCTTGGTCTGAGTCTCTCAACCAACGTCCATGCTTCGCTTCCGTAAGTCAGTGTCGGGAGTACCACACTGTCATGCAAGGACTTCTTCACTTCCATACTGACCACCCTATTTCTTGTTACTGCTTTCAGCGTTCCTACAACCCTCTTCCCCTGTTGTACCCTCTCCCGCACTTCTTCATCCATAGTCCCATCTTTACTCAACACGGCTCAGATACTTAAAAGAGTTGACGATCTCCATATCATGACCGTTCAGCTTCACCTCACACTCTGTGACTTCACCCCTTTCGAAGACCATAACCTTGCTCTTCCCCGCATTTACCTTCAATTTCCGTTTTTCGCACACTGTTCCAACTCATTTACCAGACCCTGCAACAACTCCCATTCATTATCACTCATCAGAACTGTATCATCCGGAAACAGCAGTATAGGTAGCTTCCACTCAATTCCCTCCCTTTTCAGCGATACACTAACATCCACTGCTCTTGATAGTATTTCTTTCATGACTCCATCCATATATACAGTAAACAACCACGGGAACATCACACACCCCTGTTTCAAACCAACATTCAGGTCAAAGAACTCGCTCTGCTCACTCTCCACACGTACTGCCGCCTTTGCACCCTCATACATGCTCTTCACTGCTTTCAGCAACTTGCCATCTACTCCGTATATGTTCAGGTTAATTATATAGCGCCCTTTCTCTCTAGCCCTCGCTCCGAGATTCAATAGCGCTCGACCAAAGTTTATTACCAGACACTATTACCCATTTTCTTGCTCAAGGGAAATGGTACCGGCTACCAGTGTATGCGAAAAACCTTCATGCTTGAGCGTGGGATTGAACTCGGGTCACCCAGGGTGGGAGGCCGAAACGTTCTCCACTCCACTACCGATCCGGCAGCCAGAATAAATTGCCAAAAGGCGTCAAAATCCTCCATAGGGTAATATAAAATGCCTGAGTGGTTTTGCATTTTTAGTCATTTGCCAAAAATATAAAATGAAACGAGGGATTTTATATGGAAAGAGGGAAATAATATTGAGAGAGAGAGAGAGAGAGAGAGAGAGAGAGAGAGAGAGAGAGAGAGAGAGAGAGAGAGAGATAAAAGCATTCAGAATAGCGAGCCGTGTGAATCGATTTCTAAAGCTTGGGCTTGAGCTTCGATTCTCTCTCTCTCTTTCTCTCTCTCTCTCTCTCTCTCTCTCTCTCTCTCTCTCTCTCTCTCTCACTTATAGCACTTACAGTTACCTTATTCGTTATATTCCAACTAATTCCATTCATTCTTTTGAACTAATTATACCAATTTTGTCCATTTGAACGATATTTATATATAATATATATATATATATATATATATATATATATATATATATATATATATATATACAGTATATAGCCTATATATATATATATATAAGTATATAGCCTATATATATTCCATCTCTTCCTTCTCTTTCTTCATTCCTTCTCTTCTTGTCTTCCTTTTCTTCCTTCCAATCTCTCCCCTTCGTTCACTCCTTGTTTCTTCCTTTATCTCTCTCTCTCTCTCTCTCTCTCTCTCTCTCTCTCTCTCTCTCTCTCCTCTCTTTAATTCGGTATCCACCTATAGATTCCCTAAGAGGGGCGGTTTTTAAGGGTTTCGAGAGACTGCAGGAAGCTTTGATCATCCCTCTCAGTTCATTGTTGGAGCCATCGATTGTATGCCCCCCCCCCCCTCTCTCTCTCTCTCTCGGTCTTTCAGAACTCCCATCCTCGAATCTCCTCTCTCTCTCTCTCTCTCTCTCTCTCTCTCTCTCTCTCTCTCTCTCTCTCTCAGTGCACTGTTCACGATTAATAACAGTGCTGCAACCCGAGGTAATGGAATTAAATAAATTAGAAAGAGGTCATGCCTAGATGTGACACAAAACAAATTAACATACAGTGTGGTGAAGGGGAGGTTTCATTAAGGGGAGGTTTTTAGTTGATTCCCTAGACTTCCATCAAGCTTAAAATTACTCCCCCTTGACCCCTTTTCAAGAACAAATTTTTACCATGTTTCTGTTTAGAGAAAAATTTCCCGGCCGAAGGCCGGTTCCCCTTAAATTAAAAGGTCGCTATCGCGCTCGTCCAGGAAAAAAATCCGACACCCTCAATGGCACTAAAGGTCCTTAAAATTGAGGACAGCAGAAAGGTGGTCGAAGGTTTAACATCGTCAAAACATAATGGGTGCGACCAGGAGTGCGAACGTCTTAAAATTAGAAAAGCAATGGGGCTAAACATGAGGGAGAAAGGAGTCAAGAAAAAAATCCCTCAAGTGGATATCTCCCCTTAAAGAGTGGAATATTTTACCAAGGGAGGTGGTCGACAGTAATTCAATATTGATACGTTTAAGAAGCGATTGGACGATCATCTGATAGAGATTGGATTAATATTAATTAATCAGTAAGTAAGTGTTATTAATCAGTAGGTAAGTGTTATTAATCAGTAGGTAAGTGTTATTAATCAGTAGGTAAGTGTTATTAATCAGTAGGTTTAGTGTTATTAATTCAGTAGGTTAAGGTTTATTAATCAGTAGGTAAGTGTTATTAATCAGTAGGTAAGTGTTATTAATCAGTAGGTAAGTGTTATTAATCAGTAGGTAAGTGTTATTAATCAGTAGGTAAGTGTTATTTTTGCAATCATTAGGTAAGTGTTATTAATCAGTAGGTAAGTGTTATTAATCAGTAGGTAAGTGTTATTAATCAGTAGGTAAGTGTTATTAATCAGTAGGTAAGTGTTATTAATCAGTAGGTAAGTGTTATTAATCAGTAGGTAAGTGTTAATTATGCAGTAGTAAGTGTTATTACATCAGTAAAGGTAAGTGTTATTAATTCAGTCGGTAAGGTGTTATTAATCCAGTATGTAAGTGGTATTTAATCAGTAGGTACAGGTAAGTGTTATTAATCAGTAGGTAAGTGTTATTAATCAGTAGGTAAGTGTTATTAATCAGTAGGTAAGTGTTATTTCCCTTTCAAGCTAATTTCTGTCTATACGCTATAAAACTCTCCTTGTGGGCATTTCCTGACCCATAAGGTTTACCTGTCTTCATCCTATTTTCCGGTACGGCTTTTTATCCGGAGGGAGAGGAGGGTGGGGAGAGAACCTTCTAGTTTGCTGTCCTATTCTTCTACTATGAACTGTTCTTGTCGAGTAGTTTTAAGGCCACACCACCCAGATGGGACCGCAATGTCTGTGTGGTCTGAGTATCTGTGTAAATCTGCGTAACTCTCTTTGCCAGGTCTTTTATGTAACTATAATGTTTTTTTATGGCGCATTCTAAGCCTATTAAATAATCTCTCTTCCTCTCTCTCTCTCTCTCTCTCTCTCTCTCTCTCTCTCTCTCTCTCCTCTTCAGTCTCTCTCTCTTCCATCTCTTCACTATCTTTCATCTGTTTACTTTTTTTTTTTCGCTTCTCGCTCTCTCTCTCTCTCCTCTCCTGTCTATATTGTCTATCTGTTCTATCTGTTTTATCTTACTTTTGTTTTTTTCTTCTTTCCTCACCTCTCTCCGTTCCGTCTCTCTCTCGTCTCTCCCCTCTCTCCTCTCACTCTCTCTCTCCTTCTCTCCCTCATCCTCCTCCCTCTCTCTCCCTCTCCTCCTCCCTCTCTCTCCCTCTCTTTCCCCACCCCTCTCTCTCTCTTTTTTATTTATACCTTCTATTCTACATATACTTTTAGATCACTCTCTCTCCTCTCTCTCCATTCACTCCTCTCTCCCTCCTCTCTCTCTCCTCTATCTCCTCTTACTCTACTCCCCCGCTCTTCTTTTCCCTTCTTAATATAAACAACCTTACATATTCTTCTCATAACTTTTATTCACTCTCTCTCTTCTCTCTCCGTCTTTTTACGCGTTACTATTCCTCACATAACTTTTTAATTATCACTAACTCTCTCTCTCTCCTCTCACTCGTCTCCTCCCTCCCCCTCCTCCCCCCCCCTCTTCCCTCCCTCCCCCTCCTCCCCCATCGTCCCCCAACGCTCTTCCCTCACTCTCCCTTTCCCCCCCTCTCCCCCTCTCCGCTCCGCTCCCTCCGTCCTCTCTCCCCCTCCCCTCCTCCTTCCCCATCTCTCCCTTTTACCTTACTATTCTCATATACTTTTATCACTCTCTCTCTCTCTCTCTCTCGTCCTTCTCGCTCCCTCTCCTCCACCCCCCTCTCTCTCTCAGTTCTCACTCTCTTCTCCTCTCTCCCCTCTCCTCTACTCTCTTTCCCCTTTTACTTTTAAACCTTACTATTCTCACTATACTTTTTAATCATCCACATCTCTCTCTCTCTTCATCCTCTTCTCCTTCCTCTCTCCACATCTCCTCTCTCTCTCTCTCCTCCCATCTCCTCCCTCGCTCCCTCCTCGACTCTCTCTCTCCCCCTCCCCTCTCTCTCCCTCCTCCTCCTCTCCATCCCAAAACCAAAACACTTCTCTCTTCTCTCTCTCACTCTCCTCTCTCTCTTTCCCGTTTACCTATACTATTCTCATTACTTTTATCAATCGCCTCTATCTCCCTCTCTCATCTCTCTCTCCTCTCCTCTCCCGCTCCTCGTCCTCCGCTCTTTTCCCTTTTCCCTTACGATTCTCATATACTTTAATCACATCTCACTCTGTCACTCTCCCACTCTCATTTCTCCGCTCGTTCTCATCTCTCTCTCTCTCCTCCCTTTTACCTTACTATTCTCTTCTTCCTCTCCCTCTCCTCTCTCCTCTCTGTTTCTTCCCTCCCCTCCTTCTCTCTCCCTCTATCCTCCCCCCCTCCTCTCTTTCCTCCCTTTTTTTACTTACTATTCCCCCCCCCCCCTTCATATACTTTTATCACTCTCCCTCTCTCTATCACCCTCTCTCCTTCCTTACTATTCTCCTTACTTTTACTATCTCCTTCCCCCCTCCTCCTCCTCCTACCTCCTTCCCCTCTCCTCTTTTACTTCCTCCCTCCTCCTTCCCTATCCTCTCTTCCCACCCTTACTCTCTTACTTACTATCTCTCCTCTCCCCTCCCCTCCTCCTCCTCCTTACTCCTCCCTCCCCTCTCTCTTCCTCCTCCCCTCCTTTTACTTTACTTATATCCTTCCCCTCCCCTTACTTACTATCCTCTCTTACTACTCCTCTCCTCCTTCTCCTCCTCCTCCCCTCCTTCCTTACTTACTATCTCCCTCCCACCTCCTCCTTACTACTTTTCCCTTTCCACCCTCCTCCTCCTTACTTTTATCTCTCCCTCCCTCTCCTCTCTCCTCCTTCCCCCCTTACCTCTCTCCCTTCCCTTACTTACTATTCTCATATACTTTTATCACTCTCTTTCATCTTTCTTCTTTTATCATTCACTTTCTCTCCTCCTTTCTTATTTATCATCGTCTCCCTTTTCTCCGTTTTCTATTTTGTCTTGATATTTTAATAGAGTATTTTTATCTATTTCACTCTTCGGCGTATTTGTTTTCAATTTAATTTAATTCATTGTATTTATTTAGCAAATCTATGAATTACGTCATCGTCTGCTTGGTAATTCGGATCAATTTATTTGCGAATATTCCTAACTATGATTTCTTCTAGTTTGTTTCCTACTCCTCCAGCAATCTTAAAATTTCACCCCCTTGAGCCTCTTTCAAGATAAATTTGTACATTTTTCGGTAGAAAAAATGTCCCGGCTGAAAGCCGGTTCCTCTTAAATTACAGGCTCGCTATCGCTCGCCAGGATAATCGACAGAACACCTAAATGGCACGAAAGGTCTTAAAATTGACAGAAATGGGTCGAAAGTTCTTAAAATCGTCAAAATAATGGGGCGAACGTCTTAAAATTAGAAAAGCAATGGGGCTAAACATGAGGGAGAAAGGAGTCAAGAAAAAAATCCCTCAAGTGGAAATCTTCCCTTAACCCTTTCAAGCTCCAATTCGCGTTTCTTTTGTTTTCTGGCTACTATTAGACGATTTTATTCAGATTAGTAACGATCTCTGGAAGTCAAAGGATTGATTGAGATAGTATTTACCCTTTTAATACCCACAGATCCTTCCTAAGCTGCATAAAATCATCTAATGATAGCCAAAATAAACTATCTATCTATCCCTCTATCTCTCCAGTGCCCATCCATCCATCCATCTATCTTAAGAACAGAACCATCCATTCTCTCCCACACTCAGCACTTGTGACTTTGATAATGTACAGAACACTCTAACCATTATACCACCTAACCGCCCCGTCTATCCCTCTCTCTCTCCAGGGCCTATATAGCTATCCACCCACCCCTTCTTTAGGACAGAACCACCATTTCTCCATTCTCCCCCCCCACTCAATATGTGACGCGACACTTGAGAGGAATTATAACTTTTGGGGTTGCAACACTGTGGCTGAAAAGTTGGGTGTGGGGTGAGAGAGAGAGAGAGAGAGAGAGAGATAGGTTGAGAAGAGAGAGGAGAGGAGAGGAGAGGAGAAGGCTAGGAGAGAGGAAGAGGAGAGAGAGATAGATGATAGGGTAGATGGATCTAGATGATAGAAGCTTGAGATTAGAACACCAAACACCACACACACACACACACACACACACACACACACACACACGTGCCTGTATATTGAACACTTGAATCTCATTACATTATTTTCGTTTCAAAAATTAATCCTTGGAGTACCAGCGAGGGTTGTTATATTTTAGTCTACCTAAATTTAGAAGAAATGTACAAATTTATCTTGAATGGGGGTCTAGGGGGTGTTTTTCTAAGTTTGATGGAGGTCTAGCGAAGAAACTAAGATATAAAGAAATAGTTGAATTAATTGACCAAAAAAGAAAACGCCCATCCTCATCACCTTAAATCATAAAATAATTACTAATATTTGTAAAAAAATAATCCGACTCTTCAAGTCGTAATAGAGATGGAAACGTATCCCTTTATATCGGCAAATACAACAAATGTAAATATCACCTAATTCTCACAAACCATCACAAAAACAAAATAATCAACACCCCTGTATTTAATAATATACATACTTAAAAATATAGTTACATAAAACCACAACACACATTACATAAACATTCTAAAAAAAACCATCACAAAAAAAAAAAAAAAAAAAAAAAACACGACCATCACATAAAAAAATAATTTCCCGGATATAGTAGAAGGAATAATGTATAATACATAATGTGAACACTTAACTACAAAATTCATAGCGAGGGAATATCATAAATACATATATATTAATATAAAATATATATAATTATATATACATAACACACCATACTATTTCAGCATACACAAGTAAAAAAGCTTGAAAATTACACCTACCTTTAAAAAGAAGAAGTCCTGTGGCCACCCATAGTTAAAATAAAACGACCCATAAAGTTTTATATTAGATGAACACATAACTAAGCTAGGCACAGGTAAAAATTCCTTATGGGGGCGTTAATTAGAGGGGGAACTCTCAGTAGGAAATAACATAAACCTGGGTACCTTAAGGGGAGGATGAA
>CM064538.1:24594901-24617401 GCA_032716605.1 Paralithodes platypus
CCTCCTTCCAACCTCAGAATCAAGCAGAGAGCGGCAGGCCGGTACCTCTCTTCCTAACCCTTTAGGAAAGTTGTTTCCATCTCAGTAGCTGTGTGCTCACTGGCATGCCAGATGAGGAACAGAATTCCTGGGACCGGCCACAGTTTCGGTAACTTGTAGTCTAAGAAGAAAGTTTCCGGCAGGCCGTACTGCTTTCCGCCTAGACTAAGCTAGGAACCGCCTAAGTAGGGTCTCTATGTTATCTGGGCATGCCTCTGGCTAACAAAGATCCCTAGTATAGGGTTTTTTTACTCACAGACAGTATATTTGAGCTTTCGGCAGGCCGTTAGTCCAACTTAATGGAGGGTAATCTTAAGACTCCGAATTGGCATGCCAGAACTTTTGCAGCCTCAAAATTGCTTAACTTTCCTCAGAAATCCTGAACTTGTTATTAGGGATTTACTGAGGTGCACTCCCCCGGTACCTCTAGGATGGTACGGGCATGTGGAGGTATCCTAGATGGGGTCCTTGAGCCCTACTTAATTCTGCTGGTCAAGGTCTCCTTCAATACAAGGATATTCCTTGGTGATGGGGTGATGAGAAAGGTCAATTATAGCTCCTAGAGTAGGGTACTTTATCAAAGTTTAAGTTTAGATTACTAGGTCGTGCTATATAAACTCCATAGAACTCGGGAAAACAATAATAGTGAGTACAGGGAATGAATTCTGAAATTCGGACTCTCGGGGAGGATTGGTGGTGTCGGGTGGATCGTACGGTGTGTCGTGCGCACCGGACAAGTGCGGGCTATGAGGCGCGCTGAGACAGCGTTTACCCTTCTCTCTCGCTTCTCGTCGTGGTGGCTGAGGGATTTTACTACGGATCTTTGTTGGTAGTAATTTTGGGTATAAGAATATATAAATTGCCCTCTGCATTGTGTTGTCTAAAGGAGTTGGTGTACGTAATACAACCTTCCTGGTTCGGGTTGGCAGGCCTGGGTGTACACACAGGTATTTAAACGTAGGGAGCGCCCTCTATCGGGGCGCGGGGTCGGTAAGACCTCCCGCGTTGTTTGTACATGGAGACAATTAGGTCCAGGGTATCTATTTTTTAGAAGGCCGCATGTGTGGGTTGTGTACCTATCAAAACTAGTTGAAGAGTGTCAAAAAAAGGCATGTGTATATATGTGTGGGAAAACAGTGTCTCAAGATCTATTGAGGTATATGTTCACATCTTATTGCATAAAATAGGGTTTCATACCGTCATATAATTGTGTCATCTGGCAGTGCTTTCTTCGTTAAGTAGCGAAGATAGGCGTTTTCCTTAACTTCTACTGCTCTATTCTCACCGAGCTATATGGGGAGGTGGTGGATTAAAGGAAATTACCGGAAATACATGGATCATGGATGTCTTCGATGGTGAAGACAAGTTTGGTTATTCTTATGTTGCAATATATATAGTATAATAATGTACAGGGGTCAGGATAGGAACATTGGTAATACATGTACGAGAACGAAGGTACACTGAACAGGAGAAGAGTACCAGTTCCCGGTTAGAAGTGGAACACTGAACCTCATCTTTCTCTTCGGGGGGGTGGGGGGGGGGGTATGGGGGCCAGCGTCCGATCTGGTGTGATGGGGTTTTCCTGTTCCGGGGCAACCTCTCGCGCCTTGTCCGGGGTGACCCTGGATACTCCTGCGCCTCGTTGGTTTCGCTGCTAGCGTCTCACGTCATTTTCCCACCTATTTTTCCTACTGTTTCCTTGGTGGTCTCTTGGCGCCTCCTCCTCCGGGGAATCTTCCTCTACTGTTCTTTTTCGAGGTTTTAATATAGATATTTTCTACTCTCTCAGTGGGGTTCGAACCGCCGATTGTCAGGACTATAGCCGACGCTTTAATCAACTACACCACGGCAGTCTAAAAGACACTCCAACCCGCTATCCTATTTATGTTAATGAGAAGGGAAACCCACTAGGCGAATATATTTCAAATCCTTGTATGGTATTCTGGAAAATGGATCCTACGACTAGGTAGGAATTGACATATATTCGCATAGTGCGGTTCCCTTCTCCTTAACATAAATAGGATAGAAGGTTGAGTGTCTTTTTAGACTGCCGTGGTGTAGTTGCATTAAAGCGGTCGGCTATCGTCCTGACGGTCGGCGGTTCGAACCCCGCTGAGAGATTTAGAAACATTTTTGGCTCACGTGTATTTGTGATATATACTCAATGTATATATATATCTATACCTCCAGTATATATATATATTATAAGTTTATTTTTATGGATATGTCACCATATTTGAATTTACTTATCACCTTGCGTTATTGAACATTTTGGTTAAAGGAATTTAATTCCATAGGCTAATGGTGGTTTTTTTCTGGCCTTCTTTCTTCCTCATGTTTCATGTTCAGCCCCATTAGCTTTGTGATTTTAAGACGTTTCGTCCCATTAGTTTTGGCATATTAAGACCTTTCACCCCATTTCTTAGTAATTTTTTAGACCTTTTGTGCCATTTAGGTGTTGATGATTTCCTGGTGAGCGATAACGATCCTGTACTTTAGGAGGAAACAGGCTTCGGTTGAACTCTTTTCCTAATTGACAATATGCACAAAGCTATTTCGAAGTGTGTTTCTGTGTGTTTGTTGTGGTGGTTTATGTGTGTGTGTGTGGTGTGTGTGTGTGTGTGTGTGTGTGTGGTTTGTGGGTGTGTGTGTGGTGTGTGTGTGTGTTGTGTGGTGGTGTGTGTGTGTGTGTGTGTGTGGGTGTGTGTGTGGTGTTGTGTGTGTTGGTGTGTTGTTTGTGTGTGTGTGTTTTTTTTTATAACACTTCTGTTAACGGGCGGCGTCCTTTTAAAGTTTATTCTAGGTAATAATTTAGAAGATTTTTCTCTATCGTGGCTATCTATCTATCTACTCTATCTATATCGGCTATCTATAGTCTATATCTAATCGCTTATAATCAGGCCCAATCCCCCACTTTTCCTAAAAAAAACACAAAAAAAAATTGGGGGACGTGGGGGCGACTTAAGACAGATCCCGAATATGGACAACACAACCGAAAACAATGAACACACAAACGACAAACACGTATAAATTCCACACACATCTAGGTCACCCAGGACGAAGACCCCAGAGAGAGACCAGGGTCAGCCAAGCGTCCGTCCAGCCCTCCCCCGAGCCCCTGGGCCCACCCGGATAGGTGGGCAGACATGCAGCAGAGCCAAACCACAAGCCCGCCCACCCCCACTTCCAGGAAAGCACCCTTCATATAAACCGTCTCCCCGGGCCAGGCGCCTGATGGACTATTATCTAGTGCCCAACTTGCGTTTCCTGACTCCTTCCACACAAATGACCACATGTTCACGCATCTATTCACAAAGCATTCTCCATTCATTCCTGTTTATTACCAACTTCCCTCTTGGTGATCAGAATGGAGAGTTGAGGCATTCTCTGCCATACCCATAGCTTACTCTGTCTGTTCCTTTTACTTATATATTTTCTAGATCTCAAGGTGACGGCCGTCTTTTCCGTGGATTGGAAACCTCACTACTGCCAACCTGGCAGATTGGGAGCCAAAGCGTCACATTTTTCCTTTGCCCATCAACTTTCCCTTTATAATTGCTGAGGGGCACAGGCCTTGGGTGGGGCTTTTTGTTTACTGGGTGTGGGTTCCGCACCCCTCCTCAGCTCCCCGCCTTTGAGTGGCTTCGGTCCACCTGGGGCATATTTAGTGGCAAGCTGGGAGGGTTCTGTGTGGGGGTGCTCGGTTATGGCGCTTGGGCGCTTGCTCGGGACCTTGGGGCTGCTCGGCCAAGACAGCATGAGGAAACAGCAACAACAACAACCACTTCCCTTACCTGGATCTATAGTCATTTCTTCTATCATCTAAAGCTTGTCTTACACAGGTATCTCCATTCTCAATGGACAGTCTTCCTACCCTCTACCTCCAACTTGTATCTGACTCACATATTCTCTTTGTCAAGCCCTTTCATATCTTCCATTCGCCTTCAACATGACCATACCAGCTCAGCACCCTTCTGATCCTCCACTCTGGCTGACATATTGCTAGGTATATTAAGACGATTTTGTGGAGCTTAAGGAGGATCTGTGGTAGCCTAAAAAGGGTTAAGGTGAGATAGTTTCGAAGCCTGTTAATTGCTGAAGGTCCCTAATTAAGCTGAAACAATCGTCAAATAGTAACCAAAGTAAAGTGAAAAAGACGTCGCCGATATAGAAGGGGTTGTTAAGCACCATGCCGCATTTTTTACCTCTGAGTCTGGCTAACATTAGACGAAATTTTATGCAGCGTTAAAAAGGGACCAATGTTAATCACAGATAGTTTACTGAGATCGGATTTTTACCCTTCTTGAGTTCTAGATGAAGATTATAAAGCCAAAGACAACTCGTCCTATATGGTTAACGCGAATATGATGAAAATTACGTCAGTTGTGCTGTAGCAATTGAAAAAAGTATTAAGGGAAGGGAAATCCTACTCACATTCTGCGCGCTGGCCCCACCAGTTAATACAGAATTGTATATCTTACTCTCACTCTATCCCTCACTCACCAACTCCTCAGTTTTCAAAATGGAGAAGGCCCAATACTTGGCATTGCATACTAACAGGGGTGGCAAAATAGGTATTAAGCGAATTTGTTTTGTCCCCCCCCCCCCCCAGCCCAGCTCCATCCCCCCTCCCCAAGATAAGGGGATTAGAGAGAGAAAGGGAGAAAGATTTGATGGATTTTATATAGACTAGATTTAGAACCCATAGTTCGATTTTTTGCGGGGGTGGCGGGGCGGGGTGGGTCGGGTACTGGGGGGGGGGGTAATTGTGGGCGTTGGCGGCGTGTTCGGGTACCTCAGTTAGTATATATATCTATATATATATATATATATATATTATATATTCTTAATAAAATCAAGGTCAATGTTTGTCAGTTACCCGATCAGTTACCCGACCTATGTTACTAAACTCCCTCCCACAGTTTGGTGCCAGGTGGGAGTGCAAGGAGTTAAGTTGGGGCACCGTGGATAAAGCCCAGGCTTTGGAGAGGTGTTTTTAGCGAGTTTTTTTAGTGGAACTCAGAGGACCCTTTGTGTTTAACAAAAATGTTCGGCGCAGAACTTATGTAGTATACGGGAACGAAAAAAATGCGAAAAAAATTGCCGTTTGGGGACAGAAGGAGGCCTCCGATCGAAAAGGTGTTATGGAACGAAGTTGTTCGCAGCCCCCCACAAATGGATGGTGTGAGGGTACGGATGAAGTCAGATCCTAAATCGGAGGTCATTTAGCGGCCCGACATCGAAGGGTAGTACGCCGGGTTTAATGAGGCACAGGGGAGGTCGTAGGCCGGGGTGATTATGTAGTAGTAGTATTGTGATGATTGTTCTCAATTTTGGGTAGTAGTGATTGATGATGGTGGATTATGGTAGAGAGTAGTTGAGTGTTGTAGTAGTGATAGTGATTATGGTGATTACCCGGGCAACGCCGGGTACCCTCCTCCCCTCTTTCTTCTTCTCCTCCTTCTTCTTCCCTCTCCTTCTTCCTCTTCCCCCTCCTTGTTCTCATCTTTCTCCTCCTCCTCCTTCTTCTTCCTCTTTCTCCTCCTCCTTCTTCTTCCTCTTTCTCCTCCTCCTCCTTCTTCTTTATCTTCTTCCTCCTCTCTCCCTCCACTTCATTTCATATCTGTAGAGTTCCTCCTCCTCCGTCATACCATCCCGGTTGTTCCAGTTCTTCTTTATCTTCTTCTCCTCCTCCTCCCTTCCTTCTTCTATATCTTCTTCTTCTCCTCCTCCTCCCTTCCTTCTTCTCCTTACTTTCCTTTCTTCTTCTCCTTACTCTCCTTCTTCTCCTTCTCCCTTCTTCTTCTCCTTCTCCTTCTCCTCCCTTTTTTTCTCCTCTGTTCTCCTTCCCTCCCTCCCTTTGCCTTCCTTATTTCTCTTTTCCTTCGTTTATTTCTTATCCTCCTCCTTCCTCCTATTTCTTCTTCTTTGTCCTCCTCTTCCTTCTCCTCCTCTTCTCCGCCTTTTTTTCTCTTCTTCGTCTCTCCTTTTCTTCTTCTCCTCCTTCCTTCTTTTCTTTTCGCCTTCTTCTCTCCCTTCTTTCGCCTTTCTCTTCTTCTCTCTTATCCTTCTTCTCTCTTATCCTTCTTCTCTCTTATCCTTCTTCTCTTCTTCTCGTCTTCTTCTTCTTCTTCTTCCTTCTTCTTCTCTCCTCCTTCTTCTTCCCCTTCTTTTTCTCGTCTCCTTCTTTTTTTCCTTCTTCTTCTTCTCCTTCTTCTTCTTCCCTTCTATTCTTCTCCTTCTTCTTCTCTCCGCCTTCTTCTCTCCTTCTTCTTCTTCTTCTCTTCTCCTTTTCTTCTTCTTCTCTTCTTCTCTCCTTTCGTCTCCTTCTCCTCCTTCTTCTTCCTTTCTTCTTACTTCTTCTTCCTTCTTCTTCTTCTTTCTCCTTCTTTCTCCTTTTTCTTCTTCTCATTTTCTTCTTTTTTCTCTCCACACATAGTCTTTCCTTCTTTCCTTTACTTCCTCTTTTCTCTTGTTGTTGTGTTGGTGTTGTGTGGGCTAATCAGTTACCTGTGTTGCCCCCCCCCCCCCCCCACCTTTACCCAGGGAGTACAAAGGAGTACAAAGGAAATCAAGCAACAACAGTCTAGTGACCCTTCTAGGTTGCTTGTCCTCCAAAACACTGAGGATCAAGTGTCCAAACAGTGGTTTAGAGGGGGTAAGGGAACATTGGAAAGGGAATTACTTCCCTGGAACTAATGTCCGTGGCAGGATTAGGAAGTTAGTAGGCGACAGATGGGTTAGTAACTGAGGGGGGATAAAATAAAGTTATTCATTTACAAACGCAGTCAGTCGCGGGTTTGAAGCGAGATATTTGTCTAGGCGGAGTTTAAATGAATCAACGGTGATGCAGTCTATAACGTTTCGGGGAAGCCCATTCCACAAGTTGACAACTCGATTGAAGAAGAAATTCTTAGATTCGTGTGAGTTAAAAGATTTACCAATAATTTTGCAACCGTTTCCCTGCGTGTAATTAGATTGGTTGATAGTGAAGTACTTACTACAGTTCATATTGTCGATGCCTTTGATGATTTTGAACACTTGAATTAAGTCACCTCTTAATCTGCGCTGGGTTAAAGGAAATAGATTTAATTCTCTAAGACGCTCTTCCTATGGTTTGTTCTTTAGGCTAGGTATCATTTTGGTAACTCTACGTTGAACTCGTTCTAGCTTGTTTATCTTTTTGGTAATAAGGGCACCAGGATTGAACGCAGTATTCCAGAAGAGGGCGGACTAAGGAATTGTAAAGGGTTAGGATAACTTCTTTGGATTTATGCTCAAATGACCTGCCTATAAAGCCAATTATTTTGTTTGCCTTCTTAACAACTTCTGAACATTGTTGACTCGGTTTTAGGTTACTCGATATTGTTACTCCCAGATCGGTTTCTCTGTTTACATTCTTAAGCTGAGTGCCATTCATCGAATAGTTTGCTTTCTCATTTAGGTATCCGATATGTAGTACTTTACATTTATCCGCATTGAACCTCATTTGCCAAATTTGGGCCCAACATGTCAATTTATCTAGATTGTGTTGCATATCGTCAACTTGTTCTTTTGAGAGTACGCTATTTGCAATTTTTGTATCGTCAGCAAATTTTGAGATTGTACAGGTGAGGCCCTCATCTATGTCGTTGATGTAAATTAGAAAGAGAATTGGTCCTAGTACCGATCCCTGGGGTACCCCGCTACTTACATTGGTCCATTTAGATGCCTTACCGTTTATGACTACTCTTTGCTTTCTGTCGCTGAGCCAATTTTCTATCCATTTCAACACACCGTCTGTATTCCATGCGCTTTTAGTTTTAGCAGTAAACGTTTGTGGGGAACTTTGTCAAAGGCCTTTTGAAAATCAAGGTATATAATATCTACAGCTTTACTCTCATCGTAGAGGTTGAGGATATCGTGGAAGAAGTCTAAGAGGTTTGTTAAACAGGAATAGGGGAGGAGGAGGAAGGAAGGAAGGAAGGAAGGAAGGAAGGAAGGAAGGAAGAACACTAGTAGAAGGAAGGAAGGAGTACCGGTACACACTATATATATAGGGCATTGATTACTAGGGATCCTTCCTAAGCTGCATATAATCGTCTAATGATAGCCAAAACTCAATGAAGACACGAATCATCATCTCCTAAAAAGGTTGAGGGGGTTGTGGTTGGTTAAGGGGGTAGTGGTTGGTTAAGGGGGTAGTGGTTGGTTGAGGGGGTAGTGGTTGGTTGAGGGGGTAGTGGTGGTAAGGGGGTAGTGGTTGGTTAAGGGGGTAGTGGTTGGTTGAGGGGGTAGTGGTTGGTTGAGGGGGTAGTGGTTGGTTAAGGGGGGTAGTGGTTGGTTAAGGGGGTAGGGGTAGTGGTGGTTGAGGGGGTAGTGGTGGGTGAGGGGGTAGTGGTGGGTTGAGGGGTAGTGGTTGGTTGAGGGGTTGTGGTTGGTGAAGGGGGTAGTGGTTGGTTAAGGGGGTAGTGGTTGGTTGAGGGGGTAGTGGTGGGTTGAGGGGGTAGTGGTTGGTTGAGGGGGTAGTGGTTGGTTAAGGGGGTAGTGGTTGGTTGAGGGGGTAGTGTTTGGTTAAGGGGGTAGTGGTTGGTTGAAGGGGTAGTGGTTGGTTAAGGGGGTAGTGGTTGGTTGAGGGGGTAGTGGTTGGTTGAGGGGGTAGTGGTTGGTTTTTTAGTGTAATTATATACCGTATATATATTCCTTTATCTTTTGTTTTCCTCGCTAGACCTCCATCAAGCTTAGACAAACACCCTAGACTCCCTTTCAATATAAATTTGTAAATTTGTCGGTAGAAAAATGTCCCAGCCGAAGGCCGGTTCCTTCTAATATTAGAGGCTGGCTATCGCTCGCCAGTAATAAATTGACACATAAAGGGCACGAAAGGTCTTAATATTGACAAAGAAATGAGGTGAAAGGTCTCAAAATCGCCAAACTAACGGAACGAACGTCTTAAAACCACAAAACAAATATGCTAAACATGAGGGAGAAGGGGGTCCAGAAAGAGCGAGTGCTACCCCCTTAAGGGGAAGTTTTGAGTTTTCCGTCTTAGACCTTCATCAAGCTTTAAAAAACACCCCTAAGATCCCCCTTCAAGATAATCGATAAGACAGGTTTCTTTTAAAGTCCAGGCTCACTATCGCTTGTCTGGAAAAAATCGACACCTAAATGGCACGAAAGGTCTAAATATTCACAAAGAAATCGTGCGACAAAGTCTTAACATTGCCAAACTAATAGACCGAACGTCCTAAAATCTGGAAACTAATGGGGCTAAGTATGAGGGAAGGGGGAGGGGAGGCCCAGACCCCTCCCCCCCCTTAAACCAAAACCTCCTTAAATAACCCCCAAGTCGTCGGACCAACTATAGTCTATTGTTTTCCAGTTGATGGTAAATTGAATCCCTTAGTAACTGATTTCTCGATACTTAATGGCCAAATATGAAACTACTATGGTTGTGTGTCGTATTAATGCCATGTTTTCATAATTAGCAGCATATTTCGCTACAACATCTACCTTATAACCGAGTACAAAAAGAGAGGACTTGTCAATTTAGTCTCAGCTAGAACAAAATAGACTATAGTGTGTGTTAGGAGGCAAACAAAGAGATGTTTGGGAGAAGTTTAGTTTGCAGGGTTTGGAAAGTAGCTTTGTTTTGTTGGTCGGAAGAAAATTAACGAAGAGAGAGAGAGTGAGAGTGTGAGAGAGAGAGAGAAAGACAGACAGCGATAGTGTGTGTGTGAGATATATATATATATATATATATATATATATATATATATATATATATATATATATATATATATATATATATATATATATATATATGTATATACGGTATATATATATATATTAACGAAGAGAGAGAGAGAGATATTGTAGATTGACAAGTGGGACGAGGCAAGGAGGTTCAGGTGTTGTGAGGAGGAGGAGGAGGAGGAGGAATACAAAGGAATACAAAGGAATACAAAGGAGAACAAACTGCAACAGACCTATTGGTCCTTACGGGGCAGTTTGGATATCTAAAACTACTAATCTACTGACTACGAGGTAGAGAAAAGGATAGTAAAGAAGAAGGCTCCTCCCCACCCACCACTCCCTCCAGCTAATGCTGGCATGGAAACAGATAGGAAAAATACCATGTAGTATTGAAAAACTGACACGGAAATTCGGACAGGACAGGGAGAAAATGAGGTTGATTTGTAATCTAAGCTAACTCTATTTACTACAATTCTGAAAGGGAACAGGTGTATGAATATCAATATACATTGCGGTATGCGTTGACACTTCGTTGCGCGTTGTTCTGAAAGAAACTGTGTTAATCGGGGGTTATTTGCCATGTGTTTATCCAGATGGTTCTTACATGTTTCGACAGTATTACAGTTTAGGCTACAATGTTCGAGGGTAGTCTGTTCCAATTATTCACAACGCGGTTGAAGAAGAAATGCTTCGCCTCGTGAGAATGAAAACGCTTGCCTATAATCTTATAACCATTGTTTCTCATGTTTGCTTGATTGATCGTAAATAATTCGCTTACATTTAGGTTGCTGAATCCCTTGAAGATTTTGAACACCTCTATTAGGTCACCTCTCATTCTGCGCTTTGTTAAGCTAAACAAATTTAGTTCTTTTAAGCGCTCTTCGTACGGTTTATTACGCAATCTAGGTATCATTTTAGTGACTCTGCGTTGCACCTTTTCAAGTTTATTTATGTCCTTTCGGTAGTACGGTGACCAGAATTGCACGCAGTATTCGAGATGGGGACGCACCAATGAGTTGAATAGAGTAAGTATGATTTTTTCTGATTTGAATTTGAATGTTCTGCCGATGAAACCCACCAATTTATTAGCAGTTTTTATTACCTCTGTACATTGTTTACTCGGTTTCAGGTCACTTGATATTATAACTCCCAGATCCTTTTCATTATTTGTATTTGATAGTTGAATGTTGTTCATTGAGTAATCTTTTTTAGCGTTGTTACTTCCGATGTGTAATACTTTGCATTTTTCTATGTTGAATTTCATTTGCCATTTTTCTGCCCAGTTTACTAAAGTGTCTAGTTTTTGCCAATGTACTGTTGAGGTTACTTTATTAGTAATTTTTGTATCGTCAGCAAATTTCGAAAATTTGCATTCTATTCCTTCGTCTAAGTCGTTTATGTAAATTATAAAAAGAATAGGACCTAATACCGAACCCTGGGGAACGCCACTATTTACTTTACACCAATCAGATTCTTCACCATTTATTACAACTCGTTGTTTATGGTCTGAGAGCCAATTTTTGAGCCATTTCAGAGTTTTTCCTGTTATGCCATGAGCTTTTATTTTGTCAATTAGTCTCTTGTGGGGTACGGTATCGAAAGCTTTCTGAAAATCGAGATATATTATATCAACTGCTCTATCCTTATCATATGATTTGTAAACATCATTGAAGAAATCGAGTAAGTTTGTTAAGCATGAACGTTTATTTCTGAAACCGTGCTGAGAATCTTTTATTAAATTATTTTCTTCCAAATGTTTTACTATTTTGTCCCTTATAATGGTTTCCATTAATTTGCCCGTTACCGATGTTAAGCTAATTGGTCGATAATTGCCGGGAGAGGACTTATTTCCTTTTTTGTATATGGGCGTCACGTTAGCTAGTTTACATTCGTTTGGAACTATCCCAACATTCAATGATTTGTTGAACAGATTTGCGAGTGGGTTTAATAATTCGTGTTTTGCTTCTTTTAGGATCCTTGGGGATATTTTATCAGGGCCTGGGGTTTTATTAACTTTCAAATTGTTGATTGCGAACAGAATATCGTCTTCATAAATCGTAAAGTTTTCGAGCTCAGAGCCATTTGTTTGATTCGTAGGGGTAGGTCGGCTACCGGTAGTATCTTTCGACGTGAAGACTGATGCAAAATAATTATTTATGATATTCGCCATTTGTACTTTGTTATCTGTATGATCTCCATTTTCCGCAACAAGTGGGCCTATTGTTGAAGTTACCGTTTTTCTGTTTCTTATATAGCTGTAAAATTCTTTCGGATTGGACTTGCTGGAGCTGGCAATATGAAGTTCCAGATTCTTCTTACTTCGTTTGATGAAATTTTTGGTTGTTCGACGCAGTCTATCGTGTTCTAATTTATCGCTATTATTCTGAGTTGCCTTATATTTTTGGTATGCATGCTTTTTTACTAAGAGGATGTTTTTTATTTCATTATTCCACCATTTTGGCTTATATTTGCCTGCTGGGCGCCGGTTTCGTAGAGGGATGCTTGTATTTATTGCTTTGTTTAGGTTATTAGATAATATGTTCCATAATCGATTTACATCATGAGTTCGGTCATTTCACTCCAGTCAGTATTGGCAAGATGCCTTCTAAGTTTGTTAAAGTCGGCCCTTCGATAATCTGGTACTTTTCCGTGCTCTCGTTTTCTTTGTCATTATTTACTTTAATGTTAAAGGACACTATCCTATGGTCACTAGAGCTAAATTCCGGTCCGATTTTAACGCTATTTACCAGTCTTTCATTTGTCGTTAAAATAATATCCAGAATGTTATTTCCCCTCGTTGGGTGTTCTACGTGTTGATAAAGGGCACTTTCCTGAAGATTAGCATATAGATCATGTCCCGTGTGAGCATTTAGTGGTTCGCCCCATGTTGTGACTGGCAGATTGAAATCGAGGAGGAGGAGGAGTAGTAGTATCTGGTAATTGCTAAGTCCATTTAACTTTATTCTGGCTGCTATTAGATGATTTTATCCAGTTTCAGAAAGGCCTCCAACAATTATAATTATCAGGCTTCGAACTATCTCACTTAACCCTCTTTACTACCACAGATCCTTCTTAAACTGCACAAAATCGTCTAATTACAGCCAAAATATAATTAAAAGGACGTCGCCGGTACAGAAGGGGTTGAACTTTTACACACAAACATTTCCACAAGTTTTCTACGAGTTTGGAAGTTCATAAATTTGTTGTGAAGTATTTTTTTTTTTTTTTTTTTTGCGAGATGAAATATTGCTTGGAACTCTTGCTTGCTTTACCGATACATATTAATGCTGTGTATCTTTCTTGCTTTTTTTCTCGCTTCTCACTCTCATTCTCTCTCTCTCTCTCTCTCTCTTATTTGCATCCAATCTAGTCTCTCTACTTCTTTCTTAATATCTCTCTCTCTCTCTCTCTCTCTCTCTCTTATTTGCATCCAATCTAGTCTCTACTTCTTACGAGCGGGCCCGTCAGTAATTTCTACTACCCGCCAAGCAGGTGGTTTTACCCTAAACGACCTTGTTTCCGTTCTCTTTTTCATGCATAAACAAGAGCCAGAGCGTAATACAATTATGTATCCCTGAAAGGGCGATAATTGAGCTTTCCAATGACACCAGAACCATCCTTCTACGACCACGCGTTCTCTTGCAACGATCGTGCGAGACGAAGGAAAAATCCCTAAAATACGGTAATATCCTTACATAATTCCCTGTGTAGCGAGGCAGTGAGTGTGGGTGTGTGTGGAGTAGGGCCCAGTGCTGGCGCGGGATCCGTGGCGAATGGTCAGAGCCGACCTACGCTCCTCCCACCGCTCGTCTCTCTCTCTCAGAGCCAAATATTGCTCAGAATTGCACACTGCCTGAAGTCGGTCCCCGCCACATAGTCCTTTCTTCTCTAGACCGACTTAAGTCCGGTCCCGCCAAAGAAGGGTTAATATCTCTCTCACACACACAAAGAGACTGCTTGTGCGCATGTATGGAACTCCGACACCACCTCGGTCACCAAAGCTTGCATGTGGCCTCATAGTTAAGGTAGACTCTAGCTAGGTTAACCCTCTGACTGCGGAGAACTTGACTGAGCCTAGTTATACATTGATCTAGTTGTCAGCGAAATAACAAGAACTTCATTCCTATAGTTGCTTCTAACTTTTAATCTCTTATTTCATCCTCCCCTTATATTTATAGTTTACATTTATCTACTAACCTAGAAGATCCTATACTATTGGTAGCTAAGTGGCATAGAGCCTTCTCTATCAATGACAGCTATATTCTCTCAACACTTCATCCTTTTATTTAATTCATGAGTCTAATCGATTTCTTTTTATTTTGTTCTATAAGAACACATCAATTTTCATGGTTGGAACCACTGGGTTTGTCAAACATTTCTCTCTTTTTAATAATGGTATTCCGGGCCCATAAGGGTCCTGTAAAAAGTCTTGGGTATCTCTGGAACAATCTTCACCACCTCAAGGCCGGCCAATAGTTCTTCTGGAAATCTTCAGTTCCATCTACTATTTGTCGTCCATCTTGAATAGGTGTGTAAGCCAGCAATGTGACGACAAGCACCAGGATACTTGTGATGTATCTGGTTAGTAGACCAAAGCTGTGTTGGGTCAGAGGTGGACTTTATTGGGGCGGGATAGGCGAGCTGGGAGGCTGGAGCAGGTGTAGCCAAGTTCCCATTGTTGCCCAGGTGATGGAGAGAGTGCGAGTTACTGGCAAGTGAACCCAGTGGGACCCGTGACGGGAGTGACGTCTGTGAATGAATGAATGAATGAATATAGAAAAGGTGGGTGAGGGTGAAAGAAGGGAAGTTTTTATTAGTTAAGTAGGAGAGACAGTGATAATAGTGGGAGAAATAGGGTGTCGGGGCTTGACCCAACGTGCGTGAGTTGAATAATTGAGCTGGGGTTGAGTTGATTTAGTTGGAGAAGTTACTTTAATGAGTGGCTTGCCAAGAAGGGGGCAAGGGATGGGGAGCAAGTTAATTTTGGGTGGTATAAGATCGAAAGTGCTTGCATATTTTGGGGTTGTATTTTTGGGTGGTAGTAATTCGAAAATGGTATAAAAGGGGGAGGTAATTTTGGGTGGCATTGAGTCAAAAGGGGTACTGCTGGGGAAGTCTGTCAGTGGCAGAACCTGTAAGAAGGCTGTACTGTTATTATTATAGAAGTTACGTTAAAAGGTTGTTGTCTTGTACTTTGTCTGTGAAATTATACATTTTAATGGGAAGTGAAGCTAGGAATCTAGGTCAGGAGTGGTAGGGAGGCTGGACTGTGGACGAGCCGGCATGACCCACCTCTACCAATCCTGATTTTAAGTGAATATTGGAATGGGTGCCTCTCTGTTGTTGGGGTGATTTGACAAGGGATGAAGTTATCATGAAAGGTCTCAAGTTTTATAATTTGTTTTTCTGCTAATTGCTGCCAATAAGTATTTAGAGGGGGGATGTGGGCTAGATTGTGAAGATGTTGTGCCGTCTGGAACTCATACCACTGAGTCCCGACCATCCACCTCAGTGCTTTATTTTGTATTCTTTGATATTTTAGTTGGTTGGTAGGGGCCGAAAGTGAAATGCTGAGTGGGACGTAGCACAAAAGAGGTCTAATAAGTGCTTTGTATAAGTGAAGCTTGGTTTTTATTGAGGCATTTCTGAATCGATAGATGGTTTGTAGTGATTTAGATGCGATGGCAATGGACGTTTTGTGTGCGGAAATAGTCTGAGTCGGTGGTTTATGATACGTTCTAGAGTCTTCCCAAGAGTCTCAAGTAGACTAATGGGTCTGTAGTTTAGTGGATTAGTCTTGTCTTGGTTTTTCTTGGGAATGAGGATAATGGTCGCTGTCTTGAAGCAGACGGGAAAGTAGCCTGATGCCAGGATGGCGTTGTAGAGGCGAGTGAGTGCTGTTATGAAAGTGTTAGGTAGGTGCTTTACAAGGTGGTGATTAATACCCGTGGCAACAGGCGCCTTTCTCCGTGTTTTAGACAGGATGAATTTGACTTCGTCTGGCACAATGGGAGCAGTGAGTATGTTTTGAGGGTCAAGTGTGTTTAGGTTAATGTGTGTGTCATGGGAGATGTTGTCAGGGATGGTAGTGAGATGTTGTTCTATATTGCGGATGTGTTGTTCGGCAGGCCTTTCAATGGGGTGTGGGTGGTATACTTGTTGCCATGTCTGTTTAAATGTATCTGTGATAGCCCTAGGATCAGTAATTTTGTTGCCATTAATAGTGAGGGAGGATGTTCTGGGAGTGGTATTACCTTTTAAACGTTTTATATGTTGCCAGAATTCCCAGGGCTTAGTTTTTCTGTTTTGTTCTGCTGAGTGTACTAGGTGAGTCCAGTGAGCGTCATGATCAGATTGCAGGCTGTTAAGGATGTGAGTTCTGAGGTTGGAGAGGTCGTAACGTACTCGGCCTGGTATGCGGTTGTGTTTGTTCTGTTCGAATCGACGACGATAGCACACTAGGAGTCGTTGTGTCTGATGGAGGGTCTGAAAGTGTGTTTGATTTTGTATGTAGTTTTTGGGATGGTTGTGTTGGCTGCATTTATGATTTTGTTCTGTAGGTTCTCAATTTGTTGGTCTATGTGTGTAGTGTTGTCCCTCATAGTCGTGTATGTAGTTGTCTTCTGATAAAATGTTTTTGAATTCTTCCCAGTTTGCTTGTGAGTAGTTAAAATGAGATTGACATGGGACTTGAATTGGGTTTGAAGAAATTGACATGAAAACTGGGATGTGATCTGATCCTGAAAGTGGCCCTGGGGAAATATCATGATGGAATATATTAAAAGCTTGGTTTGAAAAAATTAAGTCAGGTTTACCATTACCGTTTGGTGTGAAAACTGTGTTGAAGTCTGGGCCTTGAAAAGTTAATCTTTTGTGGTTGTGTAGTGCTAATAGTTGAATTCCACGTTGATTAATGGTATTATGTTGGAAAGCTTGGTGTCTAGCGTTAAAGTCTGCAAGTATAAGTGTAGGTGCATTGTTATTGAATAAGGTATTTAAGTCTGTGTAAGGGATGTAGGTATTGGGTCTGACATATGTGGTGGCAACTATGAGGGGTCCGAGTGTTGTGTGTGTTTTAACTGCAAGGAAATGCTTGTATGTCCAGTCTGTGATGAATTCGTGTTGAATGGTGCTTCGCCCAAGGAATCTAATTTTATGTGTGTTGTGCGTACAAGTGCTGTTAATTAGTATTATGTCTGGGTCATTATCTAAAATTAATTGTGTGAGTAGGTGTCTGTTAGTGTAGTAGTGTCTTATGTTGAATTGGATGACTCTTAACATGATGGGGTATCGTGAAGTGAGCTATGTGTGGGGGTGGGGGGATGGTGGGGCCCGGGTTGGAGAGGGAGAGGATGAGGAGCGGACTCCTCCAAAAGATGGAGATTTGGAGGTAGAGTTGGTGTTTTTTCTTGGGGTTTCGACTTTACGTGACTTTGACCGAGAACGGTTTAATTCAGGGGAGGACATCTCGGCTGGACTGGTGGGTTTTCGTTTTAGAGGAGATTGGGGAGGAATGGTGGGCGTTTTTGGTGTAGGAGGGGGTGGGGGAGGCATGTAGAATGTTGGGGTAGTAAGGTTAGGAAGGTCAGGGTCAGATGCATTGAGAGTTGGGTCAGTGACATTTGTGAGGGGGGGGGGGGGGTTTGGGTAGGGGGATCTTGAGGTTCATTTTCAGTGGTGAGAGGGATTGACATTTCAGGGATTTCGTTGGCGCTTGGGGGTTGAGGAATAGGGGTAGTGGAGGATGAGTTGGAGGTAGAGGTTGAGGGTAGTGGAATAGGAAGAGGAGTGGCTGAGAGAGATGGATTGTGAGAGTTCTTGCTATGCTGGAACCAAGACTCAGGGATCATGATGGCAGGGAGGTTGTGGGCAGTCAGGCCATCATTTAGGAGCTTGTTAAACTGTGGGGTGACTTTTTGGTTGGTGAGGTGGAGTGCAACATTAACAAGGACTGAAGTTTGGGCGAATATTTCGCGGTTGAACAATGGGCCGGGAGGATTGATGTTGGGTGGGTAGGGGGGGAGGATTGAGGGATGTGTGAGGTGGTCGCTGAAGCATATGATGTGGCAGTGACTGGGTGGGATGAGAATAAAGGACGTGTTTGGTTGGGGGTGGTTGGAGTGGCCTTTGCGTTTTTTCTAGTTTCTTTTAAGACATTGAGACGGAAGGGACATTCGGCACTGATTGCAATGTGAGGGCCATTGCAGTTTGAGCATTTCAGAATGATTGAAGAGCAGGTGGTAAATGAGTGCCCTGACTCAGCACAACGAGAGCAAGTTACTGTTTTCTTACATTTGGCTGTGGGATGTCCGTAAGCATAACAGTTATAGCACTGCCCGAGATTGATCCAGGACTCAGGGGTCAAAATCAGGCGGCAAAATCACATGAAATGCCTTGAGACCTGCTTTTAGAAGCTTACTGGCCTCCTGAGGGGAGGCACATCGAATTTTGAGGGCTTGACGTTGGGTTTTAAATACTTCACAGACAGTGATGGAGTTTCTCTTGGAAATTTCCCTGGCAATCTCAACTTCGTCTTTGTTGAAGACGTTCTTGTCAGGGTGCAGAATTTTGACTGTACAGGCAGCTTTAAGTTCTGGGGAGAGGACTAGTTCATAACCAGCAGATTGGAGTTTCTTTAGAGTGGCGGGGTTGAGATATGCATCAAGATCTTTTTGTGAAGCAAGTCTTATTTTGATAACATTGAGATTTTTGAAAACCCTGACTATTTGGGTTTGAGTGATACTAAATATGTGAGAGCCTGGGTGTCTGTCCCCCCCCCCCCCCCCCCCCCTTTATAGCCCCGCCTCATGAATTGCTGTGATTGATTGAGCCAGCCGCCTCGGCAGTGCTTTCTCCAGCCGGGCAGTTTGAACATTTCTTCCCCTCTCCTCTGGTCTTATCTTTTCGTAATATGTCCCAGGGAGATGGTTGCAAAGGTCTTGTAGTGGCTTACGGGAGTATAGGGCTTGCACTGATGTCATAGACCTATTGCAACTCGAAGAAACGGCCTGTGGAGGGAGCGAAAGCGATTTGAAAGGTGAAGATGTGTGCGCGACTGGTTCAGTATTTGCTCGCTCCGACAACGGAGGCTCCTGATTGGCTGCACGGGAGGGTGTGGCAGAGTTGTGGGAAACGTCAGGAATGTCAAACTCAATTGGTTTAAAGAGATAGTCAAATGCAGCGCATTGGTTGGCTGGCAGGATTCTTACTTTAATTATTATTATTATTATAATTATTTTCTTAGTGACTTATTATTTATTTACGTATTTATGTATTTTTATGTTTTACTTTTCTCCCTAGACCTCCATCAAGCTTAAGAGGATATGGGCAGTTTTTTGTTGGTCTATTATTTCAATTATTCCTTTATTTCTTAGTTTCTTCGCTAGACCTCCATCAAACTCAAGAATACATCCATTAGATCCCCCTTCTAGATAAATTTGTACATTTTTCGGTAGAAAAATGTCCCAGCCGAAGGCCGGTTCTTCCAATATTAATGGCTCACTATCGTTCGCCAGGAAAAATATCGACACCTAAATAGCACGAAAGGTCTTAATATTGACAACAAAATGGGGCGAGAGGTCTTAAAATCGATAAACTAATGGGGCAAAAATCTTAAAATCTGAAAACTAATTGAGGTAAACATGAGGGAGAAGGGGGTCCAAAAAAGCGGCCCATGTCCCCTTTAGAAAATACCCCCTAGACTTCCATTGGAGATAATGGCACCTAAAGGGGGGTTTAAGGGGAGGCAGTTGGTTTTTCGAGTCCTCCTCCTCCCTCCTTGTGTTTCGCCCTATAAGTTCTGGGATTTCAAGACATTCGCCCCATTAGTTTGATGATTTTCAAACCTTTTGCCCCATTTCTTTGCCAATATTAAAACCTTTTGTGCCATTTAGGTGTCGATTTTTTCTTGGCGATCGATAGCGAGCCTATATATGAAGAGGAATCGGCCTTCGGCCGGGACATTTTTCTACCGAAAAATTTACAAATATATATCGAAGGGGGGTCTTGTGGGGGGGGGGGTCTTGTGGGTGTTCTTCTAAGCTTGATAGAGGTTTAGAGAGCAAACTAAACCCCTTCCTTAAACCATTGAGCCGAACCAGTAAATTATGCTGCACAATACCGTCTGAGCTCCCTTAAAGAGCATTTTCCTACCGAAAAATGCGCAAATATATAAATCTTGAGGTTATTTTGTTTTGTTTTAAAGTTTGGTGGAGATCTAGGTAAGACACTATAGACATTAAAACATAAATTAATAATTGTATAAATAAACGAACACATAACTATCCCATAAAAGGGGGTCGCCTGCCTTTCTTTCTCTTTCTCTCTCTCTTTGGCTTGTATCCATGCGGCCCCATTCAGCCTACTGTTTTATGACGTTTACCCCCATCCAGGTGTTAATATTGTTCTGGCGAGCGGTAGCGAGCCAGCATATATATATTTTTGTTTTGACAGCAAGCTAAATTTTTACAGTTTTCGATAGAAAAATTTCTCCGGCAAAGCCGGATTTCTCCATACAATGCTGGCTCGCTATCGCTCGCCAGGAAGAAATTGACACCTGGATGGGAATAAACGTCTTAAAACAGTTGGCTGAATGGGGCCGAATGGATACAAGCCAGAGAAAAAGAGAAAAGGAGAGGAAGAGAAAAAAAGCCGGTGACCCCACTTAACCCTTTCGCTGCGGGTGACGTTCTGGAATGTTTTGGCAAGTTACAGCAATTTCCAGGCTTTAAAAGCCTGTAAAAAACGTAAAAATCGAGTGTCAGTGGGCGGCAGCGTGAGGGGCCCACCTCCGACCCTCAGAGCACCGAGCGGCTCACTGAGCTAGGCTGTGTCTCGCGCGGGTCTCTCTCTGTCTCTCTCATCAGTGTAGCCAAGCGAGCGAGTGTTACATAATAGCGGGGTTCCCGCGTTTCACTGGGATCACTGCGGGTGAACCAGACCACGTATACGGTCCGTTCTGGTGTCATTTTGAAGCTATTTTCGCCTAGTTTTCGGCAGAATACACTTCATTTAATGCAGATGCTTGATTTATCATTCAGGAGTGCCTCAATATACCCTAAATAGCCCAAACATAGCCACAGCCAAAGGGTTAAGGGTAAATATTTGTATTTTTCCTAAACATTAGGGAGAAGGGGGTCCAGAAAAACGGTCTGCCTCCCCTTATTATTGACAACTAATAAAACAGGTCTTAAAATCGCCAAACTAATGGAACGAACGTCTTAAATCCTCAAATCTAATATGGTAAACACGAGGGAGAAGGGGGTCCATAAAACCGGCCTATCTCCCCTTAATAGCCCCATTAGAGTGATTCCTTAATGGGTAGTCGTTTAAAGGGGATGGTTGGGTTGTGTGTGTGTGTGTGAGTGTGTGCGTGTGTGTGTGTGTGTGTGTGTGTGTGTGTGTGTGTGTGTGTGTGTGTGTGTGTGTACTTACTCTAGTTGTACTTACTCTAGTTGTATTGCGGGAGTGAGCATGCTCGTTATTTCCTGCCTCCTATATGTGTAGTGTTATATATATCGTTGGAATGGCTGTGGATGTGTGTGTAGTCTGTATTTTTAGCCAATTGGCGACATCGGAAACGAAGGCTTAGGGTGGATCTGTATGGTACCATTCTCACTATAGACGGTACCGTCTCGCCCGAAGGCTTAGGTAGCCATCAGCTTAGGTGAACCATACGATACCCATCTCGCCTTGTACCATTTTTGCCAACCCCAGATGGGACGTCACAACGTCGTCCACTTATTCCAGGTACCTATTACAGCTAGGTGAACTGAGGCTAACACATGAAAGGAGACAAGCCCAATTTGTCTCCGCCCGGCCGGGGATTGAACCCCCGACCCCTCGTGTGTGTGTGTGTGTGTGTGTGTAATTCAAATAGGCCAGTTCTGGGAAGGGAAAGCCAAGAAGAGGGTGAACACATAGAGAGAGAGAGAGAGAGAGAGAGAGAGAGAGAGAGAGAGAGAGAGAGAGAGAGAGGAGAGAGATGGGTGGAGAGATGAGAGAGAGAGAGAGAGAGAGAGAGAGAGAGAGAGAGAGAGAGAGAGAGAGAGGCCAGAACAATTAAATACTGACTTTAATTAATACTGCTAAGAAATACACACCCAAAATTATGTCATAGTATAGAAATCACCGTCTCCTTTCTACTACATGCTAACATTATTATTATTATTATTTATTATTATTATTATTATTGTTATATTTAATATTATTATTATTATTATTATTATTAGTATTATTGTTGTTATTATTATTATTATTATTATTATTATTATTATTATTGTTGTTATTATTATTATTATTATATTATTAGTATTATTATTTGTATTCTGTTTTAAACTTATATGATCTAACAAACACACATATACATACACATACATTCAGACACATACACACATACAATGACATATGCAAACACTTTTACATACACACACATTCACTACCATACATACATACACACATATACAGACACACATACACAAGCAAACATACACACACACACACATTTCCTGGTGAGCGATAGCAACCTACCGAAAAATGTACAAATTTATCTCGAAGGGTATTTTTTTTTTTTTTTTAAATATTGATAAAGGTCTAGAGGGCAAAACACACACAAACGAACATACAGTGCATCCTGTACACAAGGGAACGCCAATACATAAGCGCGGGCACACACGGGTGTGTGCTGAGCACAGTCGTGGAGTGAGTGAGGGTGATGTGATGTGACGT
>CM064538.1:24622401-24656349 GCA_032716605.1 Paralithodes platypus
TTTATGTCACTTTTAAGACCTTTCGTCCCATTTAGGTGTCGATTTTTTCCCTGGCGAGCGATAGCGAGCCTGTAATTTAAGAGGAATCGGCCTTCGGCCGGTACATTTTTCCACCGAAAAATGTACAAATTTATCATGAAAGGGGGTCAAGGGGGTGAAATTTCAACCTTGATGGAAGTCTAGGAAACAGACTAAAAATCTCCCCTTAACCCTTTGTACTGCCACAGGTCCTTCTTAAACTACACAAAGTCGTCTAAATACAGCTACAATACACTTAAACAGACGTCGACGGTACAGAAGGGGTTAAGGGGAGGTTTCTAGTTTGTTTCCTACTCCTCCAGCAATCTTAAAATGTCACCCCCTTGACCCCCTTTCAAGATAAATTTGTACATTTTTCGGTAGAAAAATGTCCCGGCCGAAGGCCGGTTCCTCTTAAATTACAGGCTCGCTATCGCTCGCCAGGATAAAATCGACACCTAAATGGCACGAAAGGTCTTAAATTTGACAGAATGGGGCGGAAATTCTTAAAAATCACCAAACTAATGGGGCAAACGTCTTAAAATCTCAAAAGCAATGGGGCTAAACATGAGGGAGAAAGGGGTCAAGAAAAGAGTCCCTCAAGTGGATATGATCTCCCCTTAACTCCTTCTTTTCAATTGTAATCTAGCTATATTCAGGCGACAAAGGGTTAATTCTCTGGCTTGTATCCATTTGGCCCCATTCAGCCTACTGTTTTAAGACGTTTATCCCCATCCAGGTGTCAATTTTTTACTGGTGAGCGGTAGCGAGAACATATTTTTTTTTTTTTTTGACAGCAGGCTAAATTTGTACATTTTTCGGTAGAAAAATGTCTCCGGCGAAGCCGGATTTCTTCATAATATATTGCTGGCTTGCTATCGCTCGTCAGGAAGAAGTTGACACCTAGATGGGGATAAACGTCTTAAAATAGTAGGCTGAATGGGGCCAAATGGATACAAGCCAGAGAAAGATAGAAAAGGACAGAACAAAAACAGGTCACCCCTCTTAAGCTTGATAGAGGTCAAGGGAGCAAACTAAAAATGTATACTGTATATAAAACAAAATGTATACTGTATATAAAACAAAATGTATACTGTATATAAAACAAAATGTATACTGTATATAAAACAAAATGTATACTGTATATAAAACAAAATGTATACTGTATATAAAACAAAGCATGTAATTGTATACTGTATATAAAACAAAGCATGTATACTGTATATATAACAAAGCATGTATACTGTATATAAAACAAAGCATGTATACTGTATATAAAACAAAGCATGTATACTGTATATATAACAAAGCATGTATACTGTATATAAAACAAAGCATGTATACTGTATATAAAACAAAGCATGTATACTGTATATAAAACAAAATTAAAATTAGAAATTAAAAGTAATTATACAAACACTAGGAATCATAATAATAATAATGAATATAATAATATTAATGAAAATAATAATAATTATGATAATAGCAATAATAATAATAATAATAATAATAATAATAACAATAACAATACTACTACTACTACTAATAATAATAATAATAATAATAAAAATAATAATAATAATAAAAGTAGAGGCCCTAGCACTTACCATCATGTACATGGCCCCATGAGGCATGGTGGGGGTCAGGCCTGGGACGCGGCTCAGAGCTTGGTAACTCAACTTGGCGTGGGTCTGTCAGGGAGAGAGAGAGAGAGTTACACGGAGATATTATTAACAGATATTATAGATAGTAATAGTTCGTTATCTATCTATCTATCTATATACTCAGGCCGACTTGAGGCAGAGCCCAAACAGAAACTACATTTACAGTTCCAATTCTTAGGGTCCGGGACCACTTTCGCGTACCCTCGCCCCTTGCTCTGTATCGATGAGTAAGATAATTACATGGAGAGTTATATATAGTTATATATAGTTACCTGGATAATATCGTCTAAATATGTAAGTATGTATGTATGTATGTATATATTATGTATATGTGTATGTATGTATGTATGTATGTATGTATATATTATGTATATTATGTGTATGTATATTATGTATATGTGTATGTATGTATGTATGTATGTATATATTATGTATATGTGTATGTATGTATGTAGGCTATGTATGTATGTATGTATATATGTATGTATATATTATGTATATGTGTATGTATGTATGTATATATTATGTATATGTGTATGTATGTATGTAGGCTATGTATGTATGTATGTATGTATATATGTATGTATATATTATGTATACCGGTATGTGTATGTATGTATATATGTATGTATATATTATGTATATGTGTATGTATGTATGTATGTATATATGTATGTATATATTATGTATACAGGGGTGTAAAAAGTACTTAATGATTGTACTTAAGTCCAAGTAAAAGTATTTACTGAAAAAGTTACTGAAGTAAAAGTAAAAGTTTCCAACTAGAAATGTACTTAAGTTAAAGTAAAAAAGTATCTACCGAATGAATTACTTAAGTACCAAAAGTAAAAAGTAATATCCCAATCTATATATATATACGTATATAGCCTACTGTACATACTGTATATATGTGTTTCTAATCTAAGACTGCCGTGGTGTAGTTGATTAACCCTTATTTAGCGGGCTAGGTGGTCTATTTGACCGTAGCGCCCAGCGTTTTTTTTTAACCTAAATAGGGTTGTTTACGTGATCATTTTCATGCCTAAATAAGACCCAGAGCGTAAAACAAGTATCTATCGCTGAAAGGGCGTAAACAGAGCTTTCCAATGACACCCGAACCATCCTTGTACGACCACTGGTTCTCTTGCAACGATCGTGCAACACGAGTGCAAAAAACCCTATAATTAGGTAATTTCCTTACATAATTCCCTGTGTAGGGAGTGAGAAAGGGGGGAGAAGGGTGGGATACAGTTCAGTAGGTCCACAGTGGTCGTGGGGACCGGTCATAGCGTTGCTACGCTCGTCCCACCGCTCAGCTCTCTCTCTCAGCAACATTACGTGCTGAAAATGGCGGTCGACATAAGTTGTGCACCGCCACATAGTCCATATTTATTTCACTCGACATAAGTTGCACGCCGCCAGTTAAGGGTTAAAGCGTCAGCTATCGTCCTGACGGTCGGCGGTTCGAACCCCACTGAGAGATTAGAAATATTTAGTGGCTCACGTGTATTTGTGATATATACTCAATATATAATATATATATACCTGTATATATATATATATATATATATATATATATATATATATATATATTTTCTTTAATACATACGAGGTTGAAAGAAATGGCAATTTCTGCGTTGGAAATTTTATTATTCAAAGTTTCCAGGTCTCTGATGAGTTTTCGCTGGGTGGCAGGAAGTAGATGAATGAGATGAGCAAAATTCATGGTGGTACAGGGTTACATAAATGTACATGATGATACAGTATATACGACGCGTTTCACTGGACAACCAGCATTATCAAGTAAGGGTAGAATGATATAAAAGGTAAACAGGAAGGGTATATATAGAGGGTGGAGGATCAGAGGAGGCAAAAATCAGGGGGCAAAAGTCTCCTATTGGTGGAGGGGTATTCTAGGAGTGCAAAAGGGGGAACCGCTTCACGCAGGCGCACTGGATGCGGGATGGTGTTGGTCGGGTGGCGGGGTCAAAGCTGATTGGCTGCGTGTCGAGGGAGTTGTGTGGTCCGTGTGGCGCCGGTAGAAGACGAAGCTGAAGGAGGTAGCGCGGGGGGCTGCGTCAAGGGCACCGGGGGGCGAGGAGGGGCGTTAGGTCCTGTAGGGTAGTGCCTTTTGGCAGAAGGAAGGATCTGAAGGTCTAGAGTTTGGTTGTTGATGTTAGGATGTAAGGCTTGGATATATAACGCTTCGAGTATAGGTAATCTCCTTGGGTCACTTTCTTTATCGAGTATGGTGGTGTGTTTCTCTAACTCATTGCGTGTGAGGTGGGGGTGGTTGGGGGTGAGATAGTGGTCTTTGATGGCTCCAGCCTGAAGGTGAAGAGTTAACCGACGTGAAAGACGAGTCTGCGTCATGCCAATATAGGAATGAGGTCCACAGTTCTCATAATTACAGGTATGTTGGTAAATGACGTGATCGTCGGTCATCGGGCTCGTGACCTGGCAGCAACACCTCTACCCTCTCTCACCATGGCCACCCAGGAAGAATCCACCACCTTTTCTGGAGTGGTTAAGTGGTTTCACCAAAAGAGGGGATTTGGATTCATCACCAGAAACCAGGACAAAATTGATTTCTTCATCCACAGGAAGAACGTTGTGCCTAACATTGATAGCACAACAACGTCACTAGGTGAAGGAGAGAAAGTGCAATTTACAACCAAGGAGGGAAGGAAGGGCAAGGAGGCAACAGGAGTAACAGAACCCCATGGCAGACTAGTAAGGGGCTCCCAACTCTCACAAGGAAGGCAGAAGCAACCCACCATCACCGGATTGAAGTCTGGCCTCAAGACTGACGTCATTACAGTCATTGTCCACACAGCCATTGCTCTTGCTGGGGACGATCGAGGCTAACTTTCTGTGCTTCTGTCTGCTCTTCTGGCTGCCAATGGCCTGCCTACCATCATCATCCCTCCAGATCTCCTTGCCCGAAGAACAACCGAGAGACCGCACAAAAAGAAGCCTTCCAACACTCAACTTCTGCCTCGACCACTCTGCCTTCAGAAGACTCAAACACCTAGAGTCCAGGAGGCAGCAACTTCAACACCATCTACACCATCTACCGCTTCAACACCAACTAGGGAGACACCATCATCAACACCAATGGAACTTGACCAGCAACAGCAGCAACGACCATCAATCATCGATTATAGCCGAACACCAACAGGCACCACCCGATGCTCACCAAAATCCAGCTACGACCTAGGAACTCCACCAGCCGAGACACTACCATCTATGCCTGTTATCTTCGACGAGCCTCCAGAAGAATCAAGAAAATTCACCAAACTGCACAAACCAACAGCAACAACAACAACAACTACTGCCGTCCCGCCCTCTTCAGCCAGGATACCATCAAAGCCCATGCTCTTCGATGGCTATGACATCATAATCCCTCCAGAAGTACGAAGGGGTCTCGAACTATACCACAAGATGAAATTAAAGGACTAAGCAAGGTGGTCAACCCACCATCTTTCATCTCTCCAACTCTTCGTCTTTCATCACTTTACCTTGGACTTACAACTCTACTTTCTTCACTAGTGGGGTCTCTACCTCACATCCAGTTTCCAGTTTCCAGTTTATATCATTCTACCCTTACTTGATAATGCTGGTTGTCCAGTGAAACGCGTCGTATATCCTGCATCATCATGTACATTCATGTAACCCTGTACCACCATGAATTTTGCTCATCTCATTCATCTACTTCCTGCCACCCAGCGAAAACTCATCAGAGACCTGGAAACTTTGAATAATAAAATTTCCAACGCAGAAATTGCCATTTATTTCAACCTCGTATGTATTAAAGAAAGTTTATTACCTGGCTTTACTAACATATATATATATATATATATCCAACCTATTATGTTTCTAAGGTATTGTGTATATTTTAGCCTACAATATCTACACGTAGTTCACATATGGTTTAGCTGTTTCTGTTGTTTGCGCTTGTTTCTATCTCTTTTTTCGCGATTTCTGACTTTTTATGTTTTTCTAAATTATTATTAAACATATATTTGCTTTAAATGTCAACATAATGTATTAATAAATTGATTTCTTATTGATTTAGGTCTGATGATGACATATGTTAATGTCGAAACGTTACCGGTACCAGAATAAAGATGTTCGTGTTTACCTTGGTGTTGCTTGCCCTTATAAGACTCCGCTTCCCCCGAGGAGAATCTATTGCCACTACTATATATATATATATATATATCTGTGTGTGTGTGTGTGTCAACATGAACGAAAACTAATAGTTAACTATTACAGGAACCTTGACTTTGTGTTCCCCCTCTTGTTATCTTACAATCACACACTTCTTATAATGTAAAACTTGCAAGATATACGAACGAGTCGATATAATCAGTGCTATTTATAACCAGTGCTATTTATAACATTCTGAAGAAAAAATAGAACCAAGCACAGAAAATAAAAACATATTCATTATGCATATATAATTGAAGAGATTAAATACTTGAGGATTTCCCTAAATTTAGTTTTACTCTTGATGGTTTGCTCATGTGTTCGTTATATGATTTCAATTCTCTATGTCTTCAGATCGTGAGGAGTGGTTATTTCAAAGCCATAGTTTGCAATCATTTCTTTTTTACGGAATAGCACAATTTATATTATCATGTATTTATATAATCTTCATTTAATCAACAACGGACAATACATTTATTCTTTGAAGGATTATTCTAAATTGCTAATGCTAGTTTAACAATTCTGGTTAGCTTCGTTACATGAAATTCAAAAATGTATTCCGTTCAAATAAATATAGATGAGGGTCTAGTAAAATGATCATGCTGAGTCACGGGTGGAAAGTGTAAAGTGTAAAGTGTAAGGTAGAGTACCTGCCTGACCTCAGTACCTGCCTGACCTTTGCTGAGTGAGGACCTGTCCCTAGTGACTCCCAGTGAATATCTTTGCCCATAGTGTGGTGATAGTATTAACGCTTTCTTAAAATGGCTGGTGTTGACGAGATTGCTACCTCCTCTCATATTCTCCAGCTTTGTCTTGCTTTGCAAGAAAGGATGGAGAATGTGGAGAGAGAGGTGCAGTCTCTCAAAGACGAGAATTTGGCCTTAAAGCTGACTTTGGCTGACAAGAAAAGTGAGGATAGTGCAACTGCTGTTAGGGATCGTGATGCTCCCTGGACAGTTGTTCCAACAAGTGCAACAACCTGCAAATTTTTACGGCGGCCAGTTGCCCTCAGCAACAAGTTCATCACCTTGGATGACGAATGTGATGGTGAGGCTGCGAGTGCTTCCTTCGGCGAGGAAACCAGGAGAAAGGTAAGTAAGTTGCCTCCAACAGGGAATGGTGTGACTGCTGCCCCCCCAGGAGTACCTTCAACTGCTGCCCCAGGAGTTCCTGCCGCTGCCGCAGCTGCTACCAAGTCATCGACAAGGAGAGGCAAGTCCTTCTCAATTGTTGGGGACTCCATGGTCAGACACTTAGCTAGGTCCACCTGTACTGATATTAGGAAGCTTGTCTGTCTGCCTGGTGCCGGGGTTGGGAAGGTGTTAGAGGACATTGATTACATCATGAAAGATATTGGAGATAGCCCCATTATCTGTCTCAGTACAGGGAGCAATGATGTTGGTAAAGGTAGGACGGAAGTACTGCTTCGGCAGTACAGGGAGGTGTTAGATAAAGTTAGGAGGAAGGGAGGCATACCTGTAGTACACAGTATCTTGCCACGGAGAGGGGTCAGCAAGGAATGGTCATCTAGGGCAATTGGTATCAATTGTCGGCTGGAAAAATACTGTAATGCAAATGCAATACCATTCCTTGATAACTGGACCCGTTTCTATGGTAAAAATCAGTTGTACGCACAGGACGGGGTTCATCTTTCTCGGCTAGGGGTGGCAAATTTAGCTAGGTCAATAGATAGGATTGTCGCGGGGTTTCGCTGAAAATAAAGCCTGAGAATATGAGTAAGAATAATTGTCTAGATAGGGTAAATTGCCGTACTGGTACATCAGATAGGAATAGAAAATATCAGTCACAGGATTTTAATTGTACTGCTAGTAGAAATATTGAAGGTGTAACAGAAGATGGGAATTCAGTTAGAAATAAAGGTAAATCCGATACCAGTAAAATAAATTCATTGCGATTATATTATACAAACTGTAGGAGTTTATGTAACAAAATGGATGAACTTAGAGCACTTGTTAGCAACGAAAATATAGACATTATAGCACTGACTGAAACATGGATTAATACAGAATCAAGACATTTTTTAGCAGAATTCCATATGCCAGGATATAGTTTGTTTAAACGCGACCGAACAAGTAGGAGGGGCGGCGGAATAGCAGTGTTTGTCAGGAGTTCTTTAAAAAGCTGTATTAAATCAGGTATTAGACTAAATACTGATAACGAAAGTGTTTGGGTTGAGGTTAGCGAAGGTAGTGAGACCATAATTATTGGAGTTATTTATAGACCACCAAATATGAGTAGAAACGAAGGTACAGCTTTATGGCAGGAAGTGAAAATAGCATCAAGGTTTAGCAATGTGTGTATTATAGGGGATTTTAATTTTCCGAATATTGATTGGCAGCATCAAATCGGCGACTCAGATTCAAACGAGTTTATTGAGGCGGTACAGGATAGTTTTTTATTTCAATTCATAGACTCGCCTACTAGAGGTAATAATATCCTCGATTTAGTTCTCAGTAATAATGAACAAATGATAAATAATGTAGAGATAGGAGACCAACTAGGAAATAGTGATCATAAATCAATTTACTTTAACATACAATGGACAGGAAAGGCTAAAGAGAATGCGACACTTATCCCAGATTTCAGAAAAGCCAATTATGGTGGATTAAGAAGAGCCTTAAGAGTCGATCCTATGGTTAAACTATTAAGTGGACCCAGGTGCGCTAATGAACATACTCTCTCTCAGATACCTGTCTTAACTCAGGATAATTTGACAGCTACATATAATCATTTTATTTCTTCACTCCACAATGCGCAAAATAAATATATCCCCAAAAGAAAATTTAGATCAACACAGAACCAACCCAAATGGATGAATAATAGACTATTAGACCTTCTAGGAAAAAAGAGAGGAATATATCGAAAAATTAAGAAAGGCGAAATTCACCTACTTGCTTA
Organism: Paralithodes platypus; assembly: GCA_032716605.1. Lineage (NCBI taxonomy): Eukaryota > Metazoa > Arthropoda > Malacostraca > Decapoda > Lithodidae > Paralithodes > Paralithodes platypus. The sequence continues at coordinate 24,631,215 of CM064538.1, forward strand.
CTATCAGAATCTATCAAGAGAGGTTAAAAAATGTATAAGGACAGACAAAAGAAATTATGAAATCAGGATAGCCAATGACTCAAAAAATAACCCTAAGGCTTTTTACCAGCTATATAAATCTAAAGTTAGAGATAAAATAGGCCCCCTTAAAACTTCGATAGGAAAAATGACAGAAAATGATTTAGAAATGTGCAGTACATTAAATAGTCAGTTTCTATCCGTTTTCACTAATGAAAATTTGGCACAGATTCCAGAAGTCCGTAAGGTATATAGAGATAGTATAGAAAATAGGTTAAGTACGGTTACTATAAGTAGAAATGATGTGCTTAAGGAAATTGACAGACTGAAACCTCAGAAATCGCCTGGTCCCGATGAGGTATATGCCAGAGTATTAAAAGAATGCAGAGATGAGTTAAGTTACCCATTAACATTTCTTTTTAACAATTCATTAGAAACTGGTATAGTTCCAGAAGCTTGGAAGCTTGCAAATGTAGTTCCGATTTTCAAAAAAGGTGATAAATCAATAGCATCCAATTACCGTCCCATTAGTCTCACTTCAATCATAGGAAAGCTACTAGAGTCAATTATTGCTAGGAAAATGAGAAACCACTTAGAAACATTTAACTTAATCAATTCTTCTCAGCATGGATTCACACAGGGACGTTCTTGCCTTACTAATTTGCTTAGTTTTTTCTCAGAGGTATATGAAGCAGTAGATAATGACAAGGCATACGATATTATATATTTAGATTTCAGTAAAGCTTTCGACAGAGTCCCTCATGAGAGATTGATGAGAAAGGTTGAGGCACATGGAATAGGTGGGGCGTTGTTGGGATGGATTAGGTCATGGCTAATTGGTAGGAAACAGAGAGTCAGCATAAATGGTACCAAGTCAGAGTGGGGAGCAGTCAAAAGTGGTGTCCCCCAGGGATCGGTATTAGGTCCCCTGTTGTTTCTTATATACATAAATGACCTAGATTTAGGTATAACTAGTAGGATAAGTAAATTCGCAGACGATACTAAAATGGGGAGATCAATTGATTCAGACAGCGATATAGAGTGCCTCCAAAGGGATCTAGATACCTTACATGAATGGTCAGTAAATTGGCAGATGAAGTTTAACATTGACAAATGCAAGGTATTAAAGATAGGGAAGATGCAAACAAATGTTAAATATAAACTAGCTAATTTAGAATTAGAAAATTCAGACTGCGAGAAAGATCTAGGTGTGTTTGTTAGCAATGATTTGAAGCCTAGAAAACAGTGTATAGGCGTTCGTAATAAGGCAAACAGGATTCTCGGGTTCATCTCTAGGAGTGTGAGTAACAGAACTGCTGATGTTATCTTAAAACTTTACTTGTCATTAGTGAGACCCCATATGGATTATGCTGTCCAATTTTGGTGTCCTTATTACAGAATGGACATAGATTCATTGGAGAGAGTACAGCGTAGAATGACAAAAATGATCCATAATATTAGAAATCTTCCGTATGAAGAAAGGTTGAAGAAATTAGGTTTACATTCGTTAGAGAGACGCAGAGTTAGAGGGGATATGATAGAGGTGTTCAAGTGGGTTAGTGGGATTAACAAAGGGGACATGACAAATGTACTAAAGCTCAGTGATAGCGAAAGAACTCGTACCAATGGTTTCAAATTAGATAAATTTCGTTTCAGAAAAGATATAGGCAAATATTGGTTTGGTAACAGAGTTGTAGATGGGTGGAATGGACTACCAAGTGCTATAGTGGGATCTAAAACTGTAGGGAGCTTTAAGATAAAATTGGATAAGCATATGGACGAGAAGGGTTGGGTGTGAAGGGGGATCAGCCGGGTTGGGCCAATCAGCGCTCTGCAGACCCCCATAATCCTGCGTTAATCTCTAACCGTTTTGGTAAGATGATCCTCAGGGTATTAGAGTGTTGAGCCTATAATTGGGCTTTGTAATTGATTTGGGGTTGTGTGGGACAGGGATCTGCCTTGCTTAGGCCAATCGGCTTTCTGCAGACTCCCATTTTCTTATGTTCTTATGTTCTTAAACCTTTGGGATCAGGTGGTACAAAGGGAGGTAATTAGGATATGTGGGGAGGGCTCTCAGCGCCATATACATATAATATAAGAACATAAGAAAATGGGAGTCTGCAAAAAGCCGATCGGCCCATACAAGGCAGATCCCTGTCACACCCAACCCCAATTACAAGGCCCAATTATAGGCCCAACTCACTAATACCTTGAGTACTGCCCCCACCAAAATGGTCAGGGGTTAACACAAGATTACGGGGGTCTGCTGAGCGCCGATTGGCCCACACCTGGTAGATCCCCCTCACACCCAACCCATCTCGTCCATATGCCTATCTAATTTTATCTTAAAGCTCCCTATCGTTCTTGATCCCACTATACCACTTGGTAGCCTATTCCACCCATCTACAACTCTGTTACCAAACCAATATTTGCCTATATCTTTTCTGAAACGAAATTTATCTAATTTGAAACCATTTGTACGAGTTCTTTCGCTATCACTGAGCTTTAGTACATTTGTCATGTACCCTTTGTTAATCCCACTAACCCACTTGAACACCTCTATCATATCCCCTCTAACTCTGCGTCTCTCTAACGAATGTAAGCCTAATTTCTTCAACCTTTCTTTATACGGAAGATTTCTAATATTATGGATCATTTTTGTCATTCTACGTTGTACTCTCTCCAATGAATCTATGTCCATTCTGTAATAAGGACACCAAAATTGAACAGCATAATCCATATGGGGTCTCACTAATGACAAGTAAAGTTTTAAGATAACATCAGCAGTTCTGTTACTCACACTCCTTAGTTACTAACCCATCTGTCCCCTACTAACTTCCTAATCCTGCCACGGACATTAGTTCTAGGGCAGTAGTTCCCTTTCCAATGTTCCCTTACCCACTCTAAACCACTGTTTGGACACTTGATCCTGAGTGTTTTGGAGGACAAGCAGCCTAGAAGGGTCACTAGACCTGTTGTTGCTTGATTTCCTTTGTACTCCTAGAGATGAACCCGAGAATCCTGTTTGCCTTGTTTCGAACGCTTATACACTGTTGTCTAGGCTTCAAATCATTGCTAACAAACACACCTAAATCTTTCTCACAATTCGAGTTTTCTAATTCCATATTAGCTAGTTTATATTTAACATTTGTTTGCATCTTCCCTATCTTTAATACCTTGCATTTGTCAATGTTAAACTTCATCTGCCAATTTACTGACCATTCGTGTAAGGTATCTAGATCCCTTTGGAGGCACTCTATATCTCTATCTGAATCAATTGTTCTCCCCATTTTGGTATCGTCTGCAAATTTACTTATCCTACTAGTTATACCTAAATCAAGGTCATTTATGTATATAACAAACAACAGAGTACAAAGGAGTACAAAGGAAATCAAGCAACAACAGATCTAGTGACCCTTCTAGGTTGCTTGTCCTCCAAAACACTGAGGATCAAGTGTCCAAACAGTGGTTTAGAGTGGGTAAGGGAACATTGGAAAGGGAAATACTGCCCTGGAACTAATGTCCGTGGCAGGATTAGGAAGTTAGTAGGGGACAGATGGGTTAGTAACTGAGGGGGGGATAAAATAAAGTTATTCATTTACAAACGCAGTCAGTCGCGGGTTTGATGCGAGATATTTGTCTAGGCGGAGTTTAAATGAATCAACGGTGATGCAGTCTATAACGTTTCGGGGAAGCCCATTCCACAAGTTGACAACTCGATTGAAGAAGAAATTCTTAGATTCGTGTGAGTTAAAAGATTTACCAATAATTTTGCAACCGTTTCCCCGCGTGTAATTAGATTGGTCGATAGTGAAGTACTTACTACAGTTCATATTGTCGATGCCTTTGATGATTTTGAACACTTGAATTAAGTCACCTCTTAATCTGCGCTGGGTTAAAGGAAATAGATTTAATTCTCTAAGACGCTCTTCGTATGGTTTGTTCTTTAGGCTAGGTATCATTTTGGTAACTCTACGTTGAACTCGTTCTAGCTTGTTTATATCTTTTTGGTAATAAGGGCACCAGGATTGAACGCAGTATTCCAGAAGAGGGCGGACTAATGAATTGTAAAGGGTTAGGATAACTTCTTTGGATTTATGCTCAAATGACCTGCCTATAAAGCCAATTATTTTGTTTGCCTTCTTAACAACTTCTGAACACTGTTGACTCGGTTTTAGGCTACTCGATATTGTTACTCCCAGATCGGTTTCTCTGTTTACATTCTTAAGCTGAGTGCCATTCATCGAATAGTTTGCTTTCTCATTTAGGTATCCGATATGTAGTACTTTACATTTATCCGCATTGAAACTCATTTGCCAAATTTGGGCCCAACATGACAATTTATCTAGATTGTGTTGCATATCGTCAACTTGTTCTTTTGAGAGTACGCTATTTGCAATTTTTGTATCGTCAGCAAATTTTGAGATTGTACAGGTGAGACCCTCATCTATGTCGTTGATGTAAATTAGAAAGAGAATTGGTCCTAGTACCGATCCCTGGGGTACCCCGCTACTTACATTGGTCCATTTTGATGCCTTACCGTTTATGACTACTCTTTGCTTTCTGTCGCTGAGCCAATTTTCTATCCATTTCAACACACCGTCTTGTATTCCATGCGCTTTTAGTTTTAGCAGTAAACGTTTGTGGGGAACTTTGTCAAAGGCCTTTTGAAAATCAAGGTATATAATATCTACAGCTTTACTCTCATCGTAGAGGTTGAGGATATCGTGGAAGAAGTCTAAGAGGTTTGTTAAACAGGAACGTTTTTTACGAAAGCCGTGTTGAGTATCTTTAAGTATGTTATTTTCCTCTAAGTGATTTACGAGTCTGTCTCGTATGACCGTTTCTAGCATTTTACATACAACTGAGGTTAAGCTAATTGGACGATAGTTACTGGGTAGGGATTTGCTGCCTTTTTTGAATATCGGTGTTACGTTGGCTAGCTTCCACTGATCGGGCATAATTCCAGACTGCAAGGATTTATTGAATAGTAATGTCAGTGGTTTAGAGAGCTCATCCTTAGCTTCCTTTAGAACTCTAGGCGAGATTGTATCAGGTCCAGGCGTTTTATTTACCTTGAGTTTATCTAAACAATTCAATACTTCTCTCTCTGTAACGGTGATATTGCTTAGAACATCTGAATTATCAATCTGAATCGGCGATGGTCTAAGGGGACCTTAAGAGGACCTTAAGAGGACCTAATACAGATCCCTGGGGGACACCACTTTTGACTGCTCCCCATTCTGACTTCGTACCATTTATGCTGACTCTCTGCTTCCTACCAATTAGCCATGACCTAATCCATCCCAACAACGCCCCACCTATTCCATGCGCCTCAACCTTTCTCATCAATCTCTCATGGGGGACTCTGTCGAAAGCTTTACTGAAATCTAAATATATTATATCATATGACTTGTCATTATCTACTGCTTCATATACCTCTGAGAAAAAAATAAGCAAATTAGTAAGGCAAGAACGTCCCTGAGTGAATCCATGCTGAGAAGAATTTATTAAATTAAATGTATCTAATTGGTTTCTAATTTTACTAGCAATAATTGACTCTAGTAGCTTTCCTATGATTGATGTAAGACTAAGGGGACGGTAATTGGATGTTATTTGATTTGTCACCTTTTTTGAAGATCGGAACTACGTTTACAAGCTTCCAAGCTTCTGGAACTATACCTGTCTCCAATGACTTGTTAAATAAATTTTTTAATGGGTAACTTAACTCACCCCTACATTCTTTTAATACTCTAGCATATACCTCATCAGGACCAGGCGATTTATGAGGTTTCAGTCTGTCAATTTCCTTAAGCACATCATTTCTACTTATAGTAACCGTACTTAACCTATTTTCTATACTATCGCTATATACCTTACGGACTTCTGGAAACTGTGCCAAATTTTAATTTGCGAAAACGGAAAGAAATTGACTATTTAATGTACTGCACATTTCTAAATCATTTTCTGTCATTTCTCCTATCGAAGTTTTAAGGGGACCAATTACATCTCTAACCTTGGATTTATATAGTTGGTAAAAAGTTTTAGGAATATTTTTTGAGTCATTGGCAACCTTAATTTCATAATTTCTTTTTTCTTTCCTAATATCCTTTTTTACCTGTCGTGATAGATTCTGATAGTAAGCAAGTAGGTGAGTTTCGCCTTTCTTAATTTTTCTATATATTCCTCTCTTTTTTCCTAGAAGATCTAATAGTCTATTATTCATCCATTTGGGTTGGTTCTGTGTTGATCTAAATTTTCTTTTGGGGATATATTTATTTTGCGCATTGAATACTGACTTGATAAAATTATCGTATGTATCTACCAAGTTTGACGTCACTTCCTGACTTAAGATGACAGGTGCCTGGGAAGGGATACACTCATTTGGACACCTGGATCAACTTAATTTTTTGACCATAGGGTCCGCTAATAGGGCTCTTCTTAACCCACCATAATTGGCTTTTCTGAAGTCAGGTATTAATGTTGTATTCTCTCTGGTATTACCTTTCCATTGTATATTAAAATACACAGAATTGTGGTCACTATTTCCTAGATGGTCCCCTATCTCTACATTATTTACCATATGTTCATTGTTACTGAAAACTAAATCGAGAATATTATTAACTCTAGTCGGCGTATCTATGAATTGAAATAAAAAACTATCTTGTACTACCTCAATAAACTCCTCTCAGAATCAGAGTCGCCTATTTGATGCTGCCAATCTATATTCGGAAAATTAAAATCCCCCATAATGCACACATTGCTAAACCTTGATGCCATTTTAATTTCCTCCCATAATGACGTTCCGTCATTTCTACTCGTATTTGGCGGTCTATACATAACCCCAATAACTATGGTCTCACTACCTTCGTTAACCTCTACCCAAACACTTTCATTATCGTTATTTAGTTTAATACCTGATTTAATACAGCTTTTTAATGTACTCCTGACAAACACTGCTATACCGCCACCCCTCCTACTTGTTCGGTCATATTTAAACAAACTATATCCCGGTATATCAAATTCTGCTAAAAAATGCCTGGTTTCTGTATTAATTTACGTTTCAGTTAGCGCTATTATGTCTACATTTTCTTTGATAACAAGGGCTCTAAGTTCGTTCATTTTGTTACATAGACTCCTACAGTTTGTGTAATATACTCTCAATTTACTTCTTTTATTTATACATAATTTACCTTTATTTCTAACTACATTTCCATCTTCCATTGCACCATCACTACTATAATTAGCAATATTGTCATATATTTTAGCATGAGACTGAATATCCTTATCGCTTTCGCCTGACGCAATTTTTTTCCATTTAACCTCTCTTTTACACTCTCAATATTTCTGTTCAAAACCCCACAACCACCCTGTCTAAAGAACTAGCTAATGTGGTGGTCACCTTTGAACTAGCTAAGGAATGTCACACCTACATTCAGGAGAATGTCCATGGGAAATGCTACCTGGAATTTCAAATTTATTGGGAAGAATATTTAGGAAATTTTGCTATTGTGTACTCTACTCTATTAAAATTAAGTAATTCTAAATGTAGTGGAGTAAAAGTACAAGTAATTCTTCTAAATGTAGTGGAGTAAAAGTACAAGTAATTCTTCTAAATGTAGTGGAGTAAAAGTACAAGTAATTCTTCTAAATGTAGTGGAGTAAAGTACAAGTAATTCTTCTAAATGTAGTGGAGAAGTACAAGTAAATATTCTTCTAAATGTAGTGGAGTAAAAGTACAAGTAATTCTTCTAAATGTAGTGGAGTAAAAGTACAAGTAATTCTTCTAAATGTAGTGGAGTAAAAGTACAAGTAATTCTTCTAAATGTAGTGGAGTAAAAGTACAAGTAATTCTTCTAAATGCTACTCAAGTTAGAGTAAAAGTACTGGACAAAACATCTACTTTTTAAAAAGTAGATACTGAAAAAATATACTTAAGTACTGTACTTGAGTAAATGTACTTCATTACCTTTACACCCCTGTATGTATGTATGTATGTATGTATGTATGTATATATGTATGTATGTATGTATGTATGTATGTATGTATGTATATATGTATGTATGTATGTATATATGTATGTATGTATGTACTGTATATATGTATGTATTTAATCAGGCTCATTCCCTACTTTTCCTTTTTTTTCTTCTGGGGGTGACCGACTCAAGACAGAGCCCGAATAGGGACAACACAACAGAAAACAATGAACACACAAAAACAAAACACAAATTCACACACATCTACAGTAGGTCACCCAGGAGAAGACCTAGAGACCAGGTTGTATCTATCTATCTATCTATCTATATATATATCTATCTATCTATCTATCTATTTACTCAGGCCCAATCCATTTTTTTTTTTTTTTTTTTTTTTTTTTTTTTAGTGAGAAAAAAAAACACCACACGTCGCTGGTACTCAAAGGGTTAATATAAAACATTACTGTATGTTGGTAATGACTAAAATATCGCTTCCTTCCTAGCTATTGACCACTTGCGAGTTTTGTTTTGAATACATGCAAAAATCGCCCAAAAAGTGAACCATCCCCCCATGAAGGGGAGATGTCCACTTGACGATTTGTGTTTTTCCTGAACCACTTTTTCCCTCATGTTTAGCCCCATTGTTTTTGAGATCTTAAGGCATTTGCCCCATTAGATTGGCGATTTTATGAACTTTCGCCCCATTTCTGTCAATTTTAAGACATGCCATTCAGGTGTCGATATTTTCCTGGCGAGCGATAGCGAGCCTGTAACCGGCCTTCGGCTTGGACATTTTTCTACCGAAAAATTTACAAATTTATCTTGAAAGAGGGTCTAGGGTGTGTAATTTTAAGCTTGATGGAGGTCTAGGTAACACACTAAAATCCTCCCCTTAATTCTTGTTCGTAGGTGGTGCTGTCTTGATGGTGTAGTGGTTAGAGGGAGATATCCACTTGAGGGACTTTTTTCTTGACCCCCTTCTCCCTCATGTCTAGCCCCATTGGTCCTGAGATTTTAAGACGTTTGCCCCATTAGTTTGGAGATTTTAAGAATTTCCGCCCCATTCTGTCAATTTTAAGACCTTTCGTGCCATTTAGGTGTCGATTTTATCCTGGCGAGTGATAGCGAGCCTGTAATTTAAGAGGAACCGGCTTTCAGCCGGGAAATTTTTCTACCGAAAAATTTACAAATTTATCTTGAAAGGGGCTCAAGGGGGTGTAATCTTAAGCTTGAAGGATATCTAGGGACCAAACTAAAAACCTCCCCTTAATTTCATTGGGAGGTGTTTGGTGTTTGAGTGAAATTAATTAAAATAGAATATATATATATATATATATATATATATATATATATATATATATATATATATATAATTTACCCCCTCGAAAGGGAAACCTAATAGGCATGTGATAAGAAATTGCTGGAACTCCACTTTCATTTGTCTGGCTTCCCTCACTGTTTCTATTGTGTCTCACCTATACAAAGTGTAATCCAGCTAGCTCTCACAAACACCTCCTCCTTCTTCTATCCACTCCATCTCTCTCTCTCTCTCTCTCTCTCTCTCTACCTGGGCATAGTAACAGCTGGTCTGAAACTCTCCCCCGGTCCCCCACAGCCGCTCAAGTGTTTATTACAACCCACTTTTGAACGGATTTACATGTGACATCACGCCTCGTCTAAAACACACACACACACACACACACACACACACACACACACACACACACACACACAAGACAAATACACATTTCCCAGACCCTTTTCCCAGCTTAATAAAATATTAATAATAAACACATTGACTCACAAAGCATATACACCCCTTGTAGCCCCATTCATACATTTATACATTTGTGCAAGCTCGATATCACTCTTAAGTAGGGCAGTGAGAGTGAGAGTGAGAGTGAGAACGGATAATAATAATAATAACGATACTGACAATATCAATAATTATAATCACAACCATAATTATCCCCTTCAAAGCTCTCTCTCTCTCTCTCTCTCTCTCTCCCTCCCCCCCCCTCCTCAGCTTGGGACACAGTAAGTATTGGCTAGTAACAGTTGGTGTGGCTCTCTCGTGAACCCTGGTATATATAAGTTTATGTTCTAGTTATAATACAAATATTAAAAATAATATGAACAAATGTACAAAGGGTGCGAACACGGTTGCATAAAATAATTCCCTCCCCCAGCCAAGAAGAACACGGTTGCATAAAATAATTCCCTCCCCCAGCCAAGAGGAACACGGTTGCATAAAAAAAAAAATCCCCTCCCCTCAGCCAATAGGAAACCAGGTAAGGTAGGAGAGCGGTAAGCCACCAATCACAGGCTGCCATTATACCGGTTTGGACAGGGGTATTTAACATTTAAAGGGTCGTTTTTTCTGTTGTTGTTGTTGTTGTTGTTGATCCCCCTTCTTGCTCATGTGTAGCCCCATTGGTTTTCAGATTATTAAGACGTTCGGCCCCATTAGTTTGGTGATGTTAAGACCTTTCGCCCCATTTATGTGTCAATATTAAGGCTTTTCGTGTCGTTTAAGTGTCGATTATTTCCTGACGAGCGATAGCGAGCCTGTAATTTTGGAGGAACCGGGCATTTGGCTACCGAAAAGCTGCAATTTATATAGAAGAGTGGTCCTGGGGGTATTCTATTTAAGCTTGATGGAGGTTTAGGGATGAAACATACACAAAGGAGTACAAAGGAAATCAAGCAACAACAGATCTAGTGACCCTTCTAGGCTGCTTGTCCTCCAAAGCACTGAGGATCAAGTGTCCAAACAGTGGTTTAGAGTGGGTAAGGGAACATTGGAAAGGGAACTAATGTCCGTGGCAGGATTAGGAAGTTAGTAGGGGACAGATGGGTTAGTAACTGAGGGGAGGATTAAATAAAGTTATTCATTTACAAACGTAGTCAGTCGCGGCTTTGATGCGAGATATTTGTCTAGGCGAAGTTTAAATGAATCAACGGTGTTGCAGTCTATAAGTCTCGGGGAAGCCCATTCACACACACACTCTCTCTATCTTTCTCTCTCTCTCTCTCTCTCTCTCTCTCTCTCTCTCTCTCTCTCTCTCTCTCTCTCTCTCTCTCTCTCTCTCTCCATTACCCTACACATCTACCAGTCGAACCAGCTACTACTCTTACCCAATACCCGATAGTCTCTCTCTCTCTCTCTCCATTACCCTACACATCTACCAGTCGAACCAGCTACTACTCTTACCCAATACCCGATAGTCTCTCTCTCTCCATTACCCTACACATCTACCAGTCGAACCAGCTACTACTCTTACCCAATACCCGATAGTCTCTCTCTCTCTCTCTCTCCATTACCCTACACATCTACCAGTCGAACCAGCTACTACTCTTACCCAATACCCTATAGTCTCTCTCTCTCTCTTCATTACCCTACACATCTACCAGTCGAGCCAGCTACTACTCTTACCCAATACCCGATAGTCTCTCTCTCTCTCTCTCTCTCTCCATTACCCTACACATCTACCAGTCGAGCCAGCTACTACTCTTACCCAATACCCGATAGTCTCTCTCTCTCTCTCTCTCTCCATTACCCTACACATCTACCAGTCGAGCCAGCTACTACTCGTACCCAATACCCGATCTCTCTCTCTCTCTCTCTCTTCATTACACATCTACCAGTCGAAGCAGCTATACTTACCCAATACCCGAAGTCTCTCTCTTCTCCTCTCTATTATACACATCTACCAGTCGAGCCAGCTACTATCTTACCAATCCCGATAGTCTCTCTTCTCTCTCTCTCTCTCTTTTTACATACCAGAGCCAGCTACTACTCGTACCCAATACCCGATAAGCCAGTCCCCGTCATTAGAGAGAGAGAGAGAGAGAGTTTCTAGGCTGGAATTATGGGGTTAAAGACTCTCAGTTAAGGGAGCCCACCTCGCTTGTTTTATCTTTATCTCCTTTTCTCTCTTTCCCTGGCTTGTATTCATTCGGCCCCATTCTGCCTACTGTTTTAAGACGTTTACCCCCATCCAGGTGTCAATATTTTCCTCGCGAGCGGTAGCAAGCCAGCATATATTTTTGTTTTGACAGCAAGCTAAATTTGTACATTTTTCGATAGAAACATTTCTCCGGCGAAGCCGGATTTCTCCATACAATGCTGGCTCGCTATCGCTCGCCCGAAAGAAATCGACACCTGGATGGGGATAAACGTCTTAAAACAGTTGGCTGAATGGGGCCGAATGGATACAATCCGGAGAAAGAGAGAAAAGGAGTGAAAGATAAAAAAAAAGCCGGTGACCCCCCTAACAATAATCGTGACCCCAAATTTCTTATAACTCGAAATGAATGAAAAAAATCGGGCTGAAATTCCTCTCAATTGGGAAGAGCTCACCAGGAAATAGGTGTAGATATTTACAGACCCTTTTGAGTTACGAAGAGGTTATTGTTCGAGATTTTTGTCAAGTTAGTTATTGTTGTTGTTGTTGTTGTTGTTGTTGTTCTCCAGGCTGTCTGGCCGTGCAGCCCCAAGATCCCGAGCAAGGCCAAGGCCATAACTGAGCCCCCCCATAAAACCCTCCCTGCTTACCACTAATAATGCCCAGGTGACCGAAGCCACTCCAAGGCGGGGAGCTGAGGAGGGTGTGGAAACGCCCGGGAAACCAAAGCCCCACCCAAGGCCCTGTGCCCCTCAGCAATTATGAAGGGAAAGTTGAGGGGCAAAGGAAAAATGTGACGCTTTGGCTCCCAATCTGCCAACCTCTAGGTTGATAGGGAGGGTCAACCCCGGGAAGAGTCGCCGTCACTTGAGATCTAGAAAATATATAAGTAAAAGGAACAGTCAGAGTAAGCTATGGGTATGTCAGAGAACGCTCAACTCTCACTCTGATAGACCAACCCATCACCATGTCAAGGTAGTTTGCGCAACCTATAGTTTTGAGAATCTTCCTGAGGACATTTATATATATGTTTGTCCACTAACCTGTATTTGCTGGATGGTGTCAGTGAAGAATGACTGTGGTGTGTTTCCCAGGATGGTAGGCAGCGCTCCTTGGACTATGGTGTTAGGGCCGATGATACGTTGGCTGAGGGACTGCAGACCGTGGCGAACCTGGGAAAAATAATCAGAATTATAAAAGAGGGTGGTGGTTATTTTTTTGGTCGATTTTTCCCTCCCTTGACCTCCATCAAGCTTAAAAAATAAAAATAGAAAATAAAAACCCTTCAAGATAAATGTGTACATTTTTTTACAGGCTCACTGTCGTTCGTCAGGAAAAAAATCGACACCTAAATAGCACGAAAGGTCTTAACATTGACAAAGAAAGGGGGTGAAAGGGTTTCGAAATCGCCAAACTAATGGGGCGAACGTCGAAAATATCTAAAAACTAATGGGACTAAACAACAACATCAACAACAACAACAACATCCCCCCCCCCACCCCTCCCTTCCCAGCGGCCCCCCCCCCTTTACACTTCCTGGGGTTTTTCATTTAGACAAATAAAAACAACACTAAACAACAACAACAACATAATAGTGCGTACCTGCCTTCCATCTTCCTAATTGTCTTCTCCAGTCTCACTCATTCTCTCTCTCTCTTCTTTCTCTCCTCGGTCTCTCCAACAACTTCTCCGCTCTCCATCCTCTCTCTCTCTCTCTTCTCTCTCCTCTCTCCACTCTCTCTCTCTCTCTCTCTCGCTCACCCTTTTTCCATCCGCAACCCATCTTTACACTTCAATTATTAATCTAATTACTTACTTACCTACCAGCTCACACCTCTAAGTCACACAGTTTATTCTCCTCTCGATCTCTCTGGTCTCTCGCTCTCTATTCTGTCTGTCTTCTGCTGTACCCTGTCTTTGGTGTCCTGGTGTCTCGGCCTCCTCATCTTCTCTCAGTCCTCTCTCCCTCCGCCTCTCTCTCTCTCTATCTATCTATCTATTTGTCTCTCTGTCTCTCTCTCTCTCTCTATCTATCTATCTATCTATCTATCTATATGTCTGTCTGTCTGTCTGTCTGTCTGTCTGTCTGTCTGTCTGTCTGTCTGTCTGTCTGTCTGTCTGTCTGTCTGTCTGTCCCCTTCCATCCTAAGTTTAGAGCGACCTAGGTATTTTTTTGTATAATCTGTTCAAAAACTCTTCCCTATAGACAACACCCCTTCTCTCTCATCTTCTCTCATCTTTACCAAAAAAAGTAGAGTCCCATGTTCAATGATTTTTTTCCCCCTCTCCCTCTCCGCAAATTCGGAGATCCTCTATTTTTATTATGATTTTTGTTTTCAATTCCTCGTTTTGTCACACTTTGCTATGCCCTCTCTCTCTCTCTCTCTCTCTCTCTCTAACTCACGTGAAGGACAAGTATTTGTACAGGTGAGAGAGAGAGAACCTATGTGTGTGTGTGTGTGTGAGAGAGAGAGTACAAAGGAGTACAAAGGGCCAAAGGACATCCAAGCAAAACACAGATCTAGTGACCCTTCTAGGTTGCTTGTCCTCCAAAACACTGAGGATCAAGTGTCCAAACAGTGGTTTAGAGTGGGTAAGGGAACATTGGAAAGGGAACTACTGCCCTGCCACTAAAGTGGCAGGACTAGGAAGTTAGTAGGGGACATATGGGTTAGTAACTGAGGGGGAGGAATAAAGTTATTCATTTACAAACGCAGTCACGTCGCGGGTTTGATGCGAGAGATTTGTCTAGGCGGAAATTTTAAATTGAATCAACGGTGCTGCAGTCTCTAACGTCTCGGGGGAAGCCCATTCCCACAAGTTGACAACTCGATGAAGAAGAAAGAAAGTCTTAGATTCGTGCGACGGTTAAAGAATTTACAATTAATTTAGCAACCGTTTCCCCGCGTGTAATTAGATTGGTCGATAGTGAGAGTACTTCCTACAGTTCATATGGTCGATGCCTTTGATGATTTTGAACACTTGAATTAAGTCGCCGTCTTCAATCTGCGCTGGGTTAAAGGAAATAGAGTTAATTCTCTCAGGACGCTCTTCGTATGGTTTGTTCGTTAGGCTAGGTATTCATTTTGGTAACTCTACGTTGAACTCGTTCTAGCTTGTTTATGAAGCTTTTTGGTAATAAGGGCGCACCAGGATTGAACGCAGTATTCCAGAATGAGGGGCGCGACTAAGGGACTTGTAAAGGGTTAGGATAACTTCTTTGGATTTATGCTCAAATGACCCGCCTAATATAAAAGCCAATTATTTTGTTTGCCTTCTTAACAACTTCTGAACATTGGTGACTCGGTTTTAGGTTACTACGATATTGTTACTCCCAGAATCCGTTTCTCTGTTTACATTCTTAAGCTGAGTGCCATTTCATGCGAATAGTTTGCTTTCTCATTTAGGTATCCGACATGTAGTACTTTACATTTATCCGCATTGAATAACTCATTTGCCAAATTTTGGGCCCAAACATGACAATTTATCTAGATTGTGTTGCATATCCGTTCAACTTGTGTTCTTTTTGAGAGTCACGCTATATTTGCAATTTTTGTAATCGTCAGCAAAATTTGTGAGATTGTGCAGGTGAGACCCTCATCTATGTCGCTTGATGAAATTAGAAAGAGAATGGGTCCTAGTACCGATCCCTGGGGTACCGCGCTGAGAGAGATGAGAGAGAGAGAGACGAGCGAGAGAGAGAGACGCGAGAGGATAGAGCGAAGAGAGACGAGAGCGACTTTTGAGAGCGCGATCAGAGAGCGCTAGAGGCGAGCGAGAGAGAGAGAGAGGTAGGTGGGGCAGCAAAATTCCCCCCCCCCCCCCCCCTCCCTCGATTTCTTGCCTGGCTATTTGGAACAGGGTATAATGGTCCCCCCCCACCCCCCTACGATTTCTTCCCTACCTTTTGAGAACAGTCTATAGTGATTCCTGTCATCCCTTACCTCCTTCTCAAAGACACCCCTCCTCTACTTCTGACCTACCTTTTGAGAACAGACAATAGTGGTTCTCTCCTTAAGGGGAGATGGACCGGTTTTCTGGACCACTTTCTCCCTCGTGTTTAGCCCCATTAGTTTTGGGATTTTAAAACGTTTGGCCCATTAAGACTTTTCGCCCCATTTCTTTGTCAATATTTAGATCTTTCGTGCTATTTAGGTGTCGATTTTTTTCCTGGTGAACGATAGTGAGCCTGTAATGTTGGAAGAACCGGCCTTTGGCCGGGAAATTTTTCTACCGAAAAATGTACAAACTACAAGGGGAGATCTAATGGATGTCTTTTTAAGTTTGATGGAGGTCTAGGGAGGAAACCAGAAAAAGTTTGAATACATGAAGAAATCGACCATAAAGTGAACCATCCCCCCTTAATCCCCCTCCTTGTCTCCTTCTCAGACACACCCCCTCGACTTCTGGCTCTCTCCTCACCCCCCCTCCCTCCTTACCTCCTTCTCAAAGACACCCCCTCGACTTCTGGCTCTCTCCTCACCCCCCCTCCCTCCTTACCTCCTTCTCAAAGACACCCCCTCGACTTCTGGCTCTTCCTCACCCCCCCATCCCTCCTTACCTCCTTCTCATAAGAACACCCCCCCCCTCGACTTCTGGGTCTCTCCTCACCCCCCTCCCCCCCTCCCACTCACTCCCTTCTCAAAGACACCCCCTCGATTTCTGGTCTCTCTCCTGCACCCCCCCCCCCACCACCTCCTTCTCAAAGGACACCCCCCTAGACTTCTGGCTCCCTCTCTCCTCACCCCCTCCTACACGCCCCCCTCAACCTCCTCCCAAAAAGGCACACCCCTCGACTTATGGATCTCCCTCACCGCACCCCCCCCCCCACGTACCTCTTTCTCCAAGTACACCCCCTCGAACTTCTGGCTCTCTCATAAACCCCCTACTCACCTCCTTCTCAAAGACACCTCCCACCTCGGACTCCGGCTCTCCCTCCTCACCCCCCACTCACCTCCTTCCCAAAGACACCCCCTAGACTTCTGGCTCTCTCCTCCCCCCCCACTCACCTCCTCCCCAAAGACACCCCCTAGACTTCCGGCTACTCTCGCCTCACACCCCCACTCACACTCCTTCTCAAAGACACCCCTAGACTTCCTGGCTCTCGTACCTCACCCCCCACTCACCTCCTTCTCAAAGACACCCCATAGACTTCTGGCTCTCTCCTCACCCCCCACTCACCTCCTTCCCAAAGACACCCCCTAGACTTCTGACTCTCTCCCCTCACACCCCCACTCACCTCCTTCTCAAGACACCCCAATAGACTTCTGGCTCTCCATCCTCACCCCAACACCCTCCCCCTCCTGTTCCCAAAAGACACCCCCTAGACTTCTGGCTCTCTCCTCACCCCCCACTCACCTCCTTCTCAAAGACACCCCCTAGACTTCTGGCTCTCTCCTCACCCCCCACTCACCTCCTCCCCAAAGACACCCCCTAGACTTCTGGCTCTCTCCTCACCCCCGCTTACCACCTCCTCAAAGACCCCCCACCCCCACCCCCACTTCTGGCTCTCTCCTAACCCCCCTCCTTAACCTTCCTTTCTCAAAGACGCCTCCTCTTACTTCTTGCCTAGCTATTTGGAAAACAAGGTTATAATGGCTCCCACACCCCCCCCCCTCCCCCCTCCCCCCTCCTTCGATTTTCTTCCTTAGATATTTGGAACAGACTATAGTGGCCTGCCCCCCCCCCACCCCCCCCGCCCCTCCCCTCGATGTCTTCCCCATCTACAGTCTATTCGCTGTAAGTAGGCAGGAAATCAGTATATACCTCTATCCACTGTCACTCAAAAAGGGGCTGGAGAAAATGGGCTGTAAATTATCCACACACATATTATTCTCTGGCTGATCCTTCCCAAATGGTTGAAATATTAGTTCGATTACTTTTTTTTTTTTTTTAGTTACAGACATTAGAGGTCATGATTTCTCGCCTACTTACAGCGAATGGACTATAGTGGCTCTCCTCTCACCCCCCCCCCCCCCCCCCGCCACTTACCTCCTTCTCAAAGACGCCTCCTCTATCACAAATGGCTATCCATCCGAGCCTCCAGCCGGGCACCAGGTAGCGTTTGGTGAGGCCCCCGCAGGCTAGGATAGGGACCTCTGTCGTCAGGGAAGCCAGGGGGTGGTACTCTTGGCCTTCGAACACCTGGAAAAATAAAAAATAAAATAAAGATTAGCTCCTTCGAACACCAGTTAAAGAAATGGTTAACTCTTTCGAACACCTGTAACAGAAAAAAGATCATTAAGATTAGCTCCTTCGAACACCAGTTAAAGAAATGGTTAACTCTTTCGAACACCTTTAACAGAAAAAAGATCATTAAGATTAGCTCCTTCAAACACCAGTTAAAGAAATGGTTAACTCTTTCGAACACCTGTAAAAGAAAAAAGATCATTAAGATTAGCTCCTTCAAACACCAGTTAAAGAAATGGTTAACTCTTTCGAACACCTGTAAAAGAAAAAAAGATCATTAAGATTAGCTCCTTCAAACACCAGTTAAAGAAATGGTTAACTCTTTCGAACACCTGTAAAAGAAAAAAAGATCATTAAGATTAGCTCCTTCGAACACCAGTTAAAGAGATGGTTAACTCTTTCGAATACCTGTAAAAGAAAAAAAGATCATTAAGATTAGCTCCTTCGAACACCAGTTAAAGAGATGGTTAACTCTTTCGAACACCTGTAAAAGAAAAAAGATCATTAAGATTAGCTCCTTCGAACACCAGTTAAAGAGATGGTTAACTATTTCGAACACCTGTAAAAGAAAAAAAGATCATTAAGATTAGCTCCTTCGAACACCAGTTAAAGAGATGGTTAACTCTTTCGAACACCTGTAAAAGAAAAAAGATCATTAAGATTAGCTCCTTCGAACACCAGTTAAAGAGATGGTTAACTCTTTCGAACACCTGTAAAAGAAAAAAGATCATTAAGATTAGCTCCTTCGAACACCTGTTAAGGAAAAGAGAGGAAAAAGTTTAAACATAAGCTAAATATATGATGATTTTCCGTTAAGCTCTTCCAAACCATGGAATGGTGACCAACAAGTAATTGTTTCTCTTTTGTGCTATGAGTATCCAGGATATATAACCCTTTGAGTACAGTCGCGCTAATAAGTGATGTCTCGGCACCTAGTATGGTTTGATCAATAATTGGAATCAGCAATACCTAAGCTTCATTTCTTCATATCGAGTGAAATATACAAACATGTTCCTACACTTACCCACGCTATTCAACATCTGACAGACATTAATACAGCACAGAGCGAGCCAAACGTAATGCCAGCTGGGACATGACTTATTAGCGCGACCGTACCAGGGATGTATATTATTCTAGCTATATGTTGACGATATTATGCAGCTTAGGAAGGCTCTGTGGTAGTTAATAGGGTTGGTTGAGATAGTTGGAAGCCTTATTATTGCTAGAGTTCCTTCCTAAATGAATAAAATCGTCTAATAGTTACTAGAATATGATGAAAAATGACGTCCCCGGTACTGAAGGGGTTATATATATAGGGATAGGTCCAGTAGGTATGTCAACGACCCTGGTGGTGGTGGTGGTGGTGGTGGTGGTGGTGGTATCCTGTATCTAGACTCCTTCAAGGCCGGCTGGGTACCTGGAGGCCACACTACATCACATTGGAGGCCTATAGTCTATTCGCTTTAAGTAGGCGAGAAATCATGACCTCTAGCCTCTGTAACTCAAAAACGACTAGAGTAATTGAGCTAATATTTCTACCATTTGGGAAGGGTCAGTCAAGGAATAGATGGGGAAATTTACAGGCCATTTGCTCCAGCCCTTTTTGAGTTACAGAGGATAGAGGTCATGATTTCTCGCCTATTTACAGCGAATAGACTATATAGGTCCAGCACGACCCTGGTGGTGTGGTATCCTGTATCTAGATTCCTCAAGGCCAGCTGGGTGTCTGGAGGCCACACCACTATAATATTATTACATTGGAGGCCTAGGTAGCAGCCATCTCTCTCTGTTGACGCCATGTTAGTGGTGACAGGACAATTCAACCAGTAGACCATTTCAACCAGTAGCTCTCAACCAGTACCAAATCAACCAATACGGTTAGGTATGTTAGTACTACATTTTGGCACTGGTTTGGTTGGTCTTGGTTGATTTGGCACTGGTTGAAAGCTACTGGTTTAAATGTCCTGGAACCCATTTTAGCGCCTCGGTTAGAGAGCAACAGGGTTATATTTTATTTTCTACCCTCCATTGCTGACGTATGTTAGTGAGCTCTTACGATTATCTTTATACAAACATATCCATTTAGATTGATGTTTAGATCAAATCAACAATATATAAATTAACCCTTTCAAGCTCCAATACGCGTTTCTGTTCTGTTTCTGGCTACTAATGGACGATTTTATTCAGATTAGTAACGGTATATGGAAGTCAAAGGGTTGATTGAGATAGTGTTTACCCTTTTAATATCCGCAGATCCTTCCTAACCTGCATAAAATCGTCTAATGATAGCCAAAATAAACTGCTAAAACGCGTTAGAGCTTCAAGGGGCTAATATATGTTATGGGCTTATTAAGGGGAGACGGTCGTTTTTCGGGTCCCTTTTCTCCCTCGTGTTTAGTTCCATTACTTTTAAGACCTTTCGTCCTATTTTGTTATACATTTTAAGACCTATATCGTGCCATTTAGGTGTCGATGTTTTCCTGCCGAGCGATAGCGAGCCTGTAATATTAAGAGGAACCGGCCTTCGGCCGGGAAATTTTTCTATAAATGTACAAATTTATCTTGAGGAGGGGTCTAGGGGAAGATTATCTAAGTTTGAGGGATGTCTAGCGAAGAAACTAAGAATTTATGAATGAATGAATTTATAGGCCAAAAAAGCAGTCAATGTCCTGTAAAGCTGATTTGATTTGAAATAAAACAAAACTATAAATACACTCTAAATAAAACACTTGTATAGGCCTAGTCTTATAAAACACTTGTATAGGCCTAGTCTAATAAACCGTCTGGGCTGAGTTTCTTGAGACACTCACTGCCCGCTGGCCCTTAGTACCAGAGAGAGAGAGAGAGGGGGAGAGGGGAGGGTATGTGTGTGTGTGTGTGTGTGTGTGTGTGTGTGTGTGTGTGTGTGTGTGTGTGTGTGTGTGTGTGAGAGAGTGAGTGAGTTAGATAGAGAGACAGAGTGTGTGAGTGTGTGTGTGTGTGTGAGAGTGTGAGAGAGAGGGAGGGGGGGGGGGGAGGGTATGTGTGTGTGTGTGTGAGAGAGTGAGTGAGTTAGATAGAGAGAGACTGAGAGTGTGTGTGTGTGTGTGAGAGAGAGTGAGAGGGGGGGGGGGGCGGGGGGATATGTGACTAGATATGGGAGAATAGGTAATTGTAGAGAGAGAGTGAGAGAGTATGAATGTGTGTGAGAGTGTTTGAGTGAGAGTGAGAGACAGTGTGTGTGTGTGTGTGTGTTTTGGAGGTACAGTATGTGAATAAAGGATCTGGACTCAGCCGGATTTATCTGGCTTACTGCGTCTCACTACACACACACACACACACACACACACACACACACACACGCACATTCACTGCAAGCACACATACATACACACACACACAGAGGCAAATACACAAACACACACATACAGAGACAGAGAGAGATAAAGAGAGAGAGAGAGAGAGAAATACAGACAGACAGACAGAGAGAGAGAGACAGTCCAGACGGAGAGAATGTGATGAAAAGGCCAATACTCAGAGAGAGAGAGAGAGAGAGAGAGAGAGAGAGAGAGAGAGAGAGAGAGAGAGAGAGAGAGAGAGAGAGACATAAATACAGACAGACAGACAGACAGACAGACAGAGATAGATAGAGACAAATAGAATATAATTAAAAGAACATCACCATTTGGGCTAACAAGATTACTATGCCATCCGTGTGCACTACGGACCAGTTGACCCCCGCGGCTACTAATACATCTGTACATCACACTGAACCAGAACCTATTTAAGGGGAGATGGGTTGTTTTTCTGGTCTCCCTTCTCCCTCATGTTTAGCCCCATTAGTTTCCAGATTATATGACGTTCGGCCCATTAGTTTGGCGATTTTAAGACCTTTCGCCCCATTTCATAGTCAATTTTAAGACATTTCGTGTTATTTAGGTGTCGATTATGTTTCCCTTGCGAGCGATAGCGAGCCTGTAATTTATGGAAACAATTTTCTATCGAAAAATGTACAAATTTATCATGAAGGAGGGTCTTGGGGGTGTGTGTTTTTAAGCTTGATGGAGGCCTAGGGAGGAAACTAAACAAATAATAAAACATACATAAATTAGCATATATAGACGACCCATCTCCCCTTAATGAATATAGACGACCCATCTCCCCTTAACGAATATAGACGACCCATCTCCCCTTAATGAATATAGACGACCCATCTCCCCTTAATGAATATAGACGACCCATCTCCCCTTAATGAATATAGACGACCCATCTCCCCTGAATGAATATAGACGACCCATCTCCCCTTAATGAATATTAATGAACCATCTCCCCTTAATGAATATTAATGAACCATCTCCCCTTAATGAATATTAATGAACCATCTCCCCTTAACGAATATAGAAGACACCCATCTTCCCCTTAATGGTATATAGACGACCCATCTCCCCTAAATGAATATAGACGACCCATCTCCCCTTAATGAATATAGACGACCCATCTCCCCTTAATGAATATAGACGACCCATCTCCCCTTAACCCCTTCTGTACCGATGACGTACTTTTAACTTCATTTGGCTGCTATTAGACGATTTAAGGGGAGGTATTTAGTTTGGTCCCTAGACCTCCATCAAGCTTAAAATTACACCCCCTTGAGTCCCTTTCAAGATAGATTTGTACATTTTTCGGTAGAAAAATTTCCCTGCCAAAGGCCGGTTCCTCTTAAATTACAGGCTCGCTATCGCTCGCCAGGATAAAATCGACACCTGAATTGCACGAAAGGTCTTAATATGGGGTGAAAGTTCTTTAAATCGCTAAACCAATGGGGCAAACGTTTTATAATATCAAAAGCAATGGGGCTAAACATGAGGGAGAAAGGGGTCAAGAAAAAAAATCCTCAAGTGGATATCTCCCCTTAAATTCAGTGTATTTAAAGCAATTACCAGGCTTCAAACTATCTAACTTAAGGGGAGATATCGACTTGAGGGATTATTTTTTCTGGACCCCTTTCTCCCTCATGTATAGCCCATTGCTTTTGAGACTTTAAGACAGTCGCCCCATTAGTTTGGCGATTTTAAAAACTTTCGCCCCATTTCCGTCAATTTTAAGACCTTTTGTGAAGTTTATTTAGGCTGTCCGATTTTATTCCTGGCGAGCGATTAGCGAGCCTGTAATTTAAGAGGAACCGGCTTTCAGCCGGGAAATTTTTCTACCGAAAAATTTACAAATTTATCTTGAAAGGGGCTCAAGGGGGTGTAATCTTAAGCTTGAAGGATATCTAGGGACCAAACTAAGAACCTCCCCTTAACCCTTTTTACTACATCGTCAAAATTTAGCTAGAACAAAACAAAAATTACATCTCGGCACAGAAGGGGTTATTAACCCTTTGAGTACCAGCGACGTGTGGTATATTGTATTTAGCTATATTTAGACGATATTAGGCAGCTTAAGAAGAAGGATCTGTGCTTCTTAGCCCTCTCCGACATATGACGCGATGTTGAGCCTATTGGGGATACTTTAAAGCCTTTGTTACCATCAGGGGTATTTAGAAACCTTTAGTTTAGTTACTTCAACCTCTGCAGTTGTCTTTGAGTTAGCTGTGTTGAGCCCTATTGGGGACTACTTTAAAGCCTTTGTTACCATCGGGGGTATTTAGAAACCTTTAGTTTAGTTACTTCAAAACCTCTGCAGTTTGTCTTCTGAGTTTAGCGGTGTGTTAAGCCTATTGGGGATACTTTAAAGCCTTTGTTACCATCAGG
Organism: Paralithodes platypus; assembly: GCA_032716605.1. Taxonomy (NCBI): domain Eukaryota; kingdom Metazoa; phylum Arthropoda; class Malacostraca; order Decapoda; family Lithodidae; genus Paralithodes; species Paralithodes platypus. The sequence goes on from CM064538.1 coordinate 24,655,041, forward strand.
GGTATTTAGGAACCCTTTAGTTTATTTACTTCAAACCTCTGCAGTTTGTCTTTGAGTTAGCTGTGTTGAGCCTGTGGGGGATACTTTAAAGCCTTTGGTCCGCATCAGGGGTATTTAGAAACCTTTAGTTTAGTTACTTCAACCTCTGCAGTTTGTCTTTGGAGTTAGCTGTGTTGAGCCTATTGGGGATACTTTAAAGCCTTTGTTACCATCAGGGGTATTTAGAAAACCCTTTAGTTTAGTTACTTCAACCTCTGTCAGTTGTCTTTGAGTTAGCTGTGTTGAGCCTATTGGGGATCCTTTAACGCCTTTGTTACCATCAGGGGTATTTAGAAACCTTTAGTTTTAGGTTACTTTCAACCTCTGCAGTTGTCTTTGAGTTAGCTGTGTTGAGCCTATTGGGGATACTTTAAAGCCTTTGTTACCATCAGGGGTATTTAGAAACCTTTAGTTTAGTTACTTCAACCTCTGCAGTTGTCTTTGAGTTAGCTGTGTTTGAGCCTATTGGGGATACTTTAAAGCCTTTGCTTACCATCAGGGGTATTTAGAAACCTTTAGTTTAGGTTTTACTTCAACCTCTGCCAGTGTTGTCTTTGAGTTAGCTGTGGGCAGAAAACTAATTTTGGAGAGGTAATTATAAGAGTGAGAGAAAACTATTTATTATTGCTAATCTGGCAACCTCTGCGTCGTATGTGCGTGAAAGGGTTAAAAGGGTTGGTTGAGATAGTTTGAAGCCTTATTATTACTAGAGGTCCTTCCTAAACTGAATACAATAGTTTAATGATTGTCAGAGCATAACGAAAAGGCCGTCACCGGTACAGAACGGGTTAAGGAGGGTGACCTGCTTTTTGTTATTTCTGTCCTTTTAACTCTCTTTCTCTGGCTTGTATCCATTCGGCCCCATTCAGCCAACTATTTCAAGACGTTTATCCCCATCTAGGTGTCGATTTCTTCCTGGCGAGCGATAGCGAGCCAGCATTATATGAAGAAATCCGCGCTCTCGCCGGAGGACATTTTTCTTTTCTAATCCAAAAAATGTACAAATTTAGCCTCCTGTCTAACAAAAATAAAAAATATGCTGGCTCGCTACCGCTCACTAGTAAGAAACTGACACCTGGATGGGGATAAGGATCTTAAAACAGTAGGCTGAATGGGGCCAAATGGATACAAGCCAGAGAAAGATAGAAAAGGACAGAACCAAAACAGGTCACCCCCCCCTTAAGCTTGATGGAGGTCCTTATTCGTATCTTCATTATATCTCTAATGCTCGGTGTGAGCGCGACGAGATGAGTGGAGGAAGAGAGTGACT
>CM064538.1:24656449-24661449 GCA_032716605.1 Paralithodes platypus
AGAAATCATTACCTCGACCTCTGGAATCCAACTCCCAATCAAACCGACTAATCCTGGCTAATTTTCCTACCATTTGGGAAGAGTCAGTCAGGCTATAGTCTATTCGCTGTAAGTAGGCGAGAAATCATGACCTCTAACCTCTGTAACTCAAAAACGACTAATCGAGCTAATTTTCCTACCATTTGGGAAGTCAGTCAGGCTATAGTCTATTCGCTGTAAGTAGGCGAGAGATCATGACCTCTAACCTCTGTAACTCAAAAACGACTAGAGTAATAGAGCTAATATTTTCACCATTTGGGAAGAGTCGGTCAAGGAATAGGTGTGGAAATGTACAGCCAATTTACTCTAGCCCTTTTTGAGTTACAGAGGATAGAGGTGATGATTTCTCGCCTACTTACAGCGAATAGACTATAGTGACCATCCAGCCTTGACCTTCTGTGAGACTTAATAATTCGTAGAGGGTTAGTAGAGGAGAGCTAGTCACCTATATCTCTCTCTCTCTCTCTCTCTCTCTCTCTCTCTCTCTCTCTCTCTCTCTCTCTCTCTCTATCTATCTCTATCAACATATATATATATATATATCTTCAAGCTAAGTGCCTCCCTATCCTCCTCTTCAAGTTAAAGTTGAAAAAATGTTGACAAATTTTTTCGGCCATTCGTTCGCCGGGGAAAAATTGTTCGGAAATTAGGCGAAACGTCCTAACACCGCTCCGAAGCGTCGCCCCACACATAGTTAAAGGAACCCAAGGTAGCCACAACAGGTTTGTCCTCCTTTTAAATATATCTTGCCTTAGGGGGAGACGGACTGGTTGAGTAAACGTTATTACTTCTCTCTCTCTCGCTCTCCCCTTCTCTCTCTCTCTCTCTCTCTCTCTCTCTCTCTCAAGAATTTAGGCTTATATTCGTTAGAGAGACGCAGAGTTAGAGGGGATATGATAGAGGTGTTCAAGTGGGTTAGTGTGTTTAAGGGGAGATATCCACTTGAGGGATTTTTTTCTTGACCCCTTTCTCCCTCATGTTTAGCCCCATTGCTTTTGATATTATAAAAAATTTGCCCCATTAGTTTAGCGATTTTAAGAACTTTCACCCCATATTAAGACCTTTCGTGCCATTTAGGTGTCGATTTTATCCTGGCGAGCGATAGCGAGCCTGTAACTGAAGAGGAATCGGCCTTCGGCCAGGACATTTTTCTACCGAAAAATGTACAAATTTATCTTGAAAGGGACTCAAGGGGGTGTAATTTTAAGGTTGATGGAGGTCTAGGGAACAAACTAAATACAAAGGAGTACAAAGGAAATCAAGCAACAACAGATCTAGTGACCCTTCTAGGTTGCTCCCCTTAACTACCGCAGATCCTTCCCAAGCTGCATAATATCGGCTAGAATATAATATAACACACGTCGCTGGTACTCAAAGGGTTAACCCTCTCACGACCATATGACGCAGAGGTTGCCAGATTAGCAATAAGAAATCGAGTTCTCTCACTCTTATAATTACCTCTCCAAAATTTGTTTTCTGCCCACAGCTAACTCAAAGACAACTGCAGAGGTTGAAGTAACTAAACTAAAGGTTTCTAAATACCCCTGATGGTAACAAAGGCTTTAAAGTATCCCCAATAGGCTCAACACAGCTAACTCAAAGACACTGCAGAGGTTGAAGTAACTAAACTAAAGGTTTCTAAATACCCCTGATGGTAACAAAGGCTTTAAAGTATCCCTAATAGGCTCAACACGGCTAACTCAAAGACAACTGCAGAGGTTGAAGTAACTAAACTAAAGGTTTCTAAATACCCCTGATGGTAACAAAGGCTTTAAAGTATCCCCAATAGGCTCAACACAGCTAACTCAAAGACAACCTGCAGAGGTTGAAGTAACTAAACTAAAGGTTTCTAAATACCCCTGATGGTAACAAAGGCTTTAAAGTATCCCCAATAGGCTCAACACAGCTAACTCAAAGACAACTGCAGAGGTTGAAGTAACTAAACTAAAGGTTTCTAAATACCCCTGATGGTAACAAAGGCTTTAAAGTAGTATCCCCAATCGGCTCAACACAGCTAACTCAAAGACAACTGCAGAGGTTGAAGTAACTAAACTAAAGGTTTCTAAATACCCCTGATGGTAACAAAGGCTTTAAAGTATCCCCAATAGGCTCAACACAGCTAACTCAAAGACAACTGCAGAGGTTGAAGTAACTAAACTAAAGGTTTCTAAATACCCCTGATGGTAACAAAGGCAGTACTAGTATCCCCAATAGGCTCAACACAGCTAACTCAAAGACAACTGCAGAGGTTGAAGTAACTAAACTAAAGGTTTCTAAATACCCCTGATGGTAACAAAGGCATTAAAGTATCCCCCAATAGTCTCACCACAGCTAACTCAAAGACAACTGCAGAGGTTGAAGTAACTAAACTAAAGGTTTCTAAATACTCATGATGGTAACAAAGGCTTTAAAGTATCCCCAATAGGCTCAACACAGCTAACTCAAAGACAACTGCAGAGGTTGAAGTAACTCAACTAAAGGTTTCTAAATACTCCTGATGGTAACAAAGGCTTTAAAGTATCCCCAATAGGCTCAACACAGCTAACTCAAAGACAACTGCAGAGGTTGAAGTAACTAAACTAAAGGTTTCTAAATACCCCTGATGGTAACAAAGGCTAAAGTTATCCCCAATTCAACACAGCTAACTCAGAAGACATCTGCAGAGGTTGAAGTAACTAAACTAAAGGTTTCTAAATACCCCTGATGGTAACAAAGGCTTTAAAGTATCCCTAATAGGCTCAAAATTGCGTCAAGAACGTGAGAGGGTTAAAGGTCCAAGGTGTGTTCAGGGAGCCGAGGTGGACACAGCAGGTTCTTCTCCTAAGGGGGGTCACCGGCTTTTTTTTTATCTTTCTCTCCTGTTCTCTATCTTTCCCTGGCTTGTATCCATTCGGCCCCATTCATCCTACTGTTCTAAGACGTTTATTATCCCCATCCAGGTGTCGATTTATACATGGCGAGCGATAGCCGTTTCTCTGGACCACTTTCGCCCTTGTGTTTAGCCCCATTAGTTTTGAGGTTTTAAGACGTTCGGCACATTAGTTTAGCGATTTCAACACCTTTCGCCCCATTTCGTTGTCAATTTTAAGACATTTCGTGCCATTTATCTGTCGATTTTTTTCCTGGCGAGCGATAAATTTATCTCGAAGGGGGGGGGGGGGTCTAGGGGGTGTTTTTTTTAAGCTTGATGAAGGTATAGAGATGACACTAAAAAATATATATGAATAACTGTATAAATAAACCAGAAAGCAGCCCATCTCCCCTTAATTAAATCAAAAGTCAGAACAAAGGTGTACCAAAGAAAGGTGTATAGGGTCTAATTTCTGTTGAGTATTACCCTAACAGCCTTTTGTTAGATACATATATACATACATATATACAGTACATACATACGGTCATACATATATAGTTATTATACATACATACATACATACATAGATACATACAAGTTTACACAGAGAGAGAGAGAGAGAGAGAGAGAGAGAGAGAGAGAGAGAGAGAGAGAGAGAGAGAGAGAGAGGGGGGGGGAAGGGAGAGAGAGATAATGATATGGGTTGGGAAGAAACAGAACTTAATGCAGTAGCGAGAGAGAGAGAGAGAGAGAGAGAGAGAGAGAGAGAGAGAGAGAGAGAGAGAGAGAGAGAGAGAGAGCAAATGTGATGTAGAGGAGAAATAAGAAGACGTGGGAATCAGGAAACACATCTCTGGAACACCTAAGAGACCTTGGGGCATATATGAGAGAGAGAGAGAGAGAGAGAGATTTACACAAATTTACATATACTTTGATAGATACACTGGCCACACAGACCTTACGATTCAAACGAGGTGGTCAGGACTTGATTCTAGTAGAGATGGCATATCCGATAGAAAAGGAAACTTGAAGGAAAGGATAGAAACGAAGAGAGTGAGTGAGAGTGTGTTTGTGAGAAAGTGTGTGTGTGTGAGAGAGAGAGAGTGTGTGTGTGTGTGTGAGAGAGTGTGAGTGAGTGAATGAGTGGATAAACAGACAGACAGATATACATTTTCATAGATTTACATAGGTACTCAGGATTTAAGGGGAGGTTTTTAGTTTGGTCCCTAGATATCCATCAAGCTTAAGATTACACCCCCTTGAGCCCCTTTCAAGATAAATTTGTACATTTTTCGGTAGAAAAATGTCCCGGATGAAAGCCGGTTCCTCTTAAATTACAGGATCGCTATCGCTCGCCAGGATAAAATCGACACCTAAATGGCACGAAAGGTCTTAAAATTGCCAGAAATGGGTCGAAAGTTCTTAAAATCGTCAAAATAATGGGGCGAACGTTTTAAAATCTCAAAAGCAATGGGGTTAAACATGAGGGAGAAAGGGGTCAAGAAAAAAATCCCTCAAGTGGAAATCTCCCCTTAACTGTATACCCTGTTCCCAAATACGTAGACCAGAAATCGTGAACCCTTAACCTCTGTAACTCAAGAAGGGCTGGAGCAAATGGTCTATAAATCTCCACACCTATTCCCTGGCTGACCCTTCCTAAATGGTAGAAATAATAGCTCGATTACTCTAGTCGTTTGTGAGTTACAGAGAGTTTTATGTTCAAGAGCTTGGGCTTACTTCGAAAACTTGGGCCTTATGCCGTTGAGGGTACAGGTGCGCTAATAAGTGATGTCTCGACACCCAGTATGTTTTGATCAATAATTGGTATCAGCCATATCTAAGCTTCATGTCTTCATATCGAGTGAAATATACAAACCTGTTCCTACACTTACCCACCCTATTCAACATCTGCCAGACATTAATACAGCACAGAGCAAGCCAAACGTAATGACAACTGGGACATGACTTATTAGCGCGACCGTAAAACAAAATATATATAAACTTGACGCTTTCTTGATTTACAGTGTGTTGGCTTAATAATCCAGAAAGGTTGGTAGCCTCTGAAGCTCTATTTTAACTAAGTAACTTATTACAGTGTGTTGGCTTAATA
>CM064538.1:24666449-24703949 GCA_032716605.1 Paralithodes platypus
GGGAGGCGTGTTTTTAGTTTGAAAGGGTACTAAAGATGCGTGTTTTGATCTTGAAGGGGGTCTGGGAGGCGTGTTTTTAGTTTGAAGGGGTACCGTACTTAGATGCGTGTTTTGATCTTGAAGGGGGTCTGGGAGGCGTGTTTTTAGTTTGAAAGGGTACTAAAGATGCGTGTTTTGATCTTGAAGGGGGTCTGGGAGGCTTGTTTTTAGTTTGAAGGGGTACCGTACTTAGATGCGTGTTTTGATCTTGAAGGGGGTCTGGGAGGCGTGTTTTTAGTTTGAAGGGGTACCGTACTTAGATGCGTGTTTTGATCTTGAAGGGGGTCTGGGAGGCGTGTTTTTAGTTTGAAGGGGTACCGTACTTAGATGCGTGTTTTGATCTTGAAGGGGGTCTGGGAGGCGTGTTTTTAGTTTGAAGGGGTACCGTACTTAGATGCGTGTTTTGATCTTGAAGGGGGTCTGGGAGGCGTGTTTTTAGTTTGAAGGGGTACCGTACTTAGATGCGTGTTTTGATCTTGAAGGGGGTCTGGAAGGCGTGTTTTTAGCTTGAAAGGGTACTAAAGCTGCGTGTTTTGATCTTGAAGGGGGTCTGGAAGGCATGTTTTTAGCTTGAAAGGGTACTAAAGCTGCGTGTTTTGATCTTGAAGGGGGTCTGGAAGGCATGTTTTTAGCTTGAAAGGGTACTAAAGCTGCGTGTTTTGATGTTGAAGGGGGTCTGGGAGGCGTGTGTTTAGCTTGAAAGGGTACTAAAGCTGCGTGTTTTGATGTTGAAGGGGGTCTGGGAGGTGTGTTTTTAGCTTGAAAGGGGTCTAAGTATGTTTGTTATGATCTGAAACAGGTGGGGGTAGATACATATCAACATAATAATAACATAATAATAACCAACGTACCTGTACTGGGACCATAACCGTTGAACTTGCCCCCTTCTATGGAATCTATGACGGCTTGGGTGATCTCCTTGGCTGGCACCAGGTTACCGAACACTGTGGGGTCACCTGGGGGAGGGAAGAAGGGAGAGGTTAGACTGTGTGTGGTAGGGAGGGAGGGAGAGGCAGACCAAGAGTAAGGTGGAGGGATGGAAGACAAGAAATGTTAGGTTAGATTATGTGGTGGAAGGGCAGAGAGTGAAGTGGAAGGACGGAGTTGAGAGGTGTAGATAATTTGTTATGGAAGGGCAGGGAGGGAGAGACAGACCGAGCGTGAGGTGGAAGGATGGAAGACAAGGAATGGTCACTGGTATGTTAGACTATATGGGGGAGATAAAATATGATAAACGAAACAAATAACAACAACAATGGTACTGTGATGAGATATATATATATATATATATATATATATATATATAAGTAACTTTTTGAGATGATATGGAAGGTCATTGATATCGTGACTATTCTATGTAACACACACACACACACACACACACACACACACACACCTCCTAACGTATGAACCAGCCGTCACAGAGATACTAAAAATAAACAAGACACGCCGGCTACTCTCTCTCTCTCTCTCTCTCTCTCTCTCTCTCTCTCTCTCTCTCTCAACCCTTTGAACCCTTGTCACGCATTCTACACTTTATTCAGGCTATCATTAGATGTGTGTGAATGTCTGTTTTGTTTGTGTGTGTTCATTGTTTTTATCATGTGTTATGGTGTCCCTGTTTGGGCTCTGTCTCGAGTCGGCCACCTAAAACCAATAAATAAAAAATAATGGGGAGTGGGCCTGAGTAAATATATAGATAGATAGATAGATAGATAGATCATTAGACGATTTTAGACAGTTTAGGAAGGATCTGTGGGTACTTATAAGGGTAAAGACTATCTCAATTAATCCTATGACTTTCCTAATCCGAATAACATGGTCTAATACTCGCCAGAAACGTAATCGGATCCATCTTACTCATTCGGGGTCTCCTATAGTCTATCGGCTGTAAGTAGGCGAGACAGCATGACCTCTATCCTCTGTAACTCAAAAAGGGCTAGAGCAAATTGGCTGTAAATTTCCACATCTATTCCTTGACTGACTCTTCCCAAATGGTAGAAATATTAGCTCGATTACACCAGTCGTTTTTGAGTTACAGAGGTTAGAGGTCATGATTTTTCGCCTACTTACACTGAATAGACTATAGTCTAGGATGACAAAAAACTCCTTCCCAGACTTCCTTCAAACTAAAAAAAATCCCACCGAGACCTCCTTCAAGGTAAATTTGTACATTTTTCGATAGAGAAATGTCCCGGCCGAAAGATGATTTATTTTAAGTTACATGCTCGCTATCGCTCCCCCAGATAAACAAATCAACACATGAATGGGGGGTGACTCGTCTTATTGTCGCCAAACTATTGGGGTGAAGCGTCTTAATATCTCCAGACTTATGGGGCGAAACAGTGGAGGTCCCAAACGGCCCCCTTCGAATCCAAATAGGGTTAAAATGTAATATTTCATATTTTGTTCACGAACCAATTAATGAAATCAACAAATACATGTGGCACTCCAAGGACTCGAACCTAGGATACTCACACCGAAATTTCGCGCATTTATGCATTACGCTTTGAAGACAGTTGTAAGCCTACGATTGATTATGCAGTTTCGAATCCTGCATATTAATCTGAGCATGTACATATATTCCAACTGCGCTATGGTAGACTAATGTATAGAGGAATGGAAGGAGTAATTAATGGGGCACTTAACCCTAGGGAAGGCCTCGCTATAAATTGTTCCTAAACCAGAATTATAATTAATATTTGTTCACCAACCAATTTCACTTCAAACAATTACATCAGCGTAATAAACCAAATACCGCATTTCCGACTCGTGACATAATACACACTTACTCATCTGTGGTCGCAAAAAAACGAAAAAAAAAAAAAAAAAAAAAAAAAACGCATTCTTTCGCAACCTTGGACACACTTCTTGTTTTTACTTATATTGTTGATTTTTTTTTTTTTTTTTTTTTTCAGTTGTCATTCTTGTAATCATGAGAAAGCTATTTTGTTTTTATTGGAGGCAAGTTCATTGTTATATATCCTTCGTAAGGATACTTATCCTTAACGGTGGTGTAAATATATTGATCTGTTATTTTAATGGAAAGCTTCGCGTGTCTCATATATAAGTAGGTGTATATATATCTATATATATATATATATATATATATATATATATATATATATATATATATATATATACTGTATATACAGAGAGAGAGAGAGAGAGAGAGAGAGAGAGAGAGAGGTAAATCACTCAATATATCCAATAATTCTATATACCTTTTTCATACCCTTTTTACGCCCTTGATTTATTACAGTGCAGTTGTCCGGTGTTGCATAATCGACCACTTGCGACTTTCTGGCTATAAGGAAGTTGGAACCGTATATAATTATAGACATTAACCCCTTCACGCATATGACGCGATTTTGAGCCTATTGGGGATACTTTAAAGCCTTTGTTACCATCAGGGGTATTTAGAAACCTTTAGTTTAGTTACTTCAACCTCTGCAGTTGTCTTTGAGTTAGCTGTGTTGAGCCTATTGGGGATACTTTAAAGCCTTTGTTACCATCAGGGGTATTTAGAAACCTTTAGTTTAGTTACTTCAACCTCTGCAGTTGTCTTTGAGTTAGCTGTGGGCAGAAAACTAATTTTGGAGAGGTAATTATAAGAGTGAGAGAACTCTATTTATTATTGCTAATCTGGCAACCTCTGCGTCATAAAAGCGTGAAAGGGTTAATAGATTACCAGCTGAAGTACGAATGTAGTGCATATATAAATATATAAAATACTAAACAGGCAGGTTGATTTCTAAGCCTTCCACTTCTGCTATCCGCGATCACTCTCACCAGTTTGATCACCCTTTCTCTTCCACAGAATTCCAGACACTAATTACTTGCCATTCACGCTGTGACCTTATCACCTCAGAATCAATCTATATCAATAAATAAAAGCCCAACCTGAACAACACGGCCACTGCAACACCTCTTTTCACTCAGTAAATATCCTTCCATTTTCTTTTCGTGCTTTATTGTACACCCTCTCTTATTAGTATTATTTCTTTACGTTTAGCTTAATGCTGTTCTCTTAATTCATAGTTTTTGTTTCATTATGTGTAGCTCTTCTCGGTTCATATTCATACGAACCTTACTGCTTGATATTTCACATCCAGATGTAATTATTTGTTTTATTTCTTATGTAAACTTTCATTTATTTTAGATTCACTGAAGATGGAGACTGTTTTCTCCGAAACGTTTGATAACCAATAAAGATAAGATGTTCGCTACTACGCTGGTTCTCCTTTTCCTTGTGAGACTTCGATTCCCAAGAGGAAGCTCCATTGCAGAAATTCTACTATCTATATATATATATATAAAGCGAGCCTGTATTTTTAAGAGGAACCGGCCTGTGGCCGGAAAATTTTTCTACCGAAAAATGTACAAATTCATCTTGAAAGGGGGTCTAGGGGGTGTAATTTTATGATTGATGGAGGTCTAGCGAGGAAACCTTTGTACCGGAGACGTCCTTTTAACATTATTCTGGCCACTATTAGACGATTTCATTCAGCTTAGGAAGGATCTCTAGCCATTAGAAGGCTTTGAGCTATCTCAATTCCCCCTTTTAACTACCACAGATCCCTCCTAAGTTGCATAAAATAATCCATGTATACCTAGGATAAAATAATCCATGTATACCTAGAGTAAAATAATCCATGTATACCTAGAATAAAATAATCCATGTATACCTAGAATAAAATAATCCATGTATACCTAGAGTAAAATAATCCATGTATACCTAGAATAAAATAATCCATGTATACCTAGAATAAAATAATCCATGTATACCTAGAGTAAAATAATCCATGTATACCTAGAATAAAATAATCCATGTATACCTAGAATAAAATAATCCATGTATACCTAGAGTAAAATAATCCATGTATACCTAGAATAAAATATAACAAACTTCGCTGGTACAGTTGGCCAAATGTCGTGTCGCTGCTGTCATTACGTTTTGCTCGCTGTGTGCTGTATTAATGTCTGTCAGATGTTGAATAGGGTGTGTATAGATAGGATCATGTTTGTATATCTCACTGGAAACCATGAATTAATGCTTAGATAGTGCTGATACCAATTATTGATCGGAATATACTTGGTGCCGCGACATCATTTATTTGGCCGACTGTGTTTAAATGGCGGAGATTGGCCAATACATGTTACCTAATGTTGACTAGAAGTTGACCAAGTATAACGGTTCATGCTGAGTTACCTAATACACCTTATATATATATATGTGTACAGAGAGAGAGAGAGAGCGAGATACACAGACAGACAGACAGAATACACAAACGGAACCACGACAACATAACGTGAAATGAAAGTTAATTTAATAAAGGTCACTCAGCCTCTCCCAACCCACTGTTCCAGAAAGCCGCTCTTCCCTCCCACTAACTTCAAACAATTACTAAGCTACAATAGATAAGTGTGCAAAAGAAAAGACATGCAAGAGGTATCACACGAACGATATTTCCAGCAATTTATATCGGCAATTGTATTTTGGCAGCTTCAATGTTCAGAAACTAACCTCAAACAATATCTAAGCTGCAACAAATGAGTGTAATTGCTATGTCACACACACGATTTTCCCGTCAATTTTCACAAGCAATTGCCGACTTGCGAGTTTCGTTCTATAAGGAAGTTGGAGCTGTAGATATCGATATTTATCAGAATTGACAGCTAAAATACGGTCGTAGTACATGTATAAATACATAAAACCCAATTCAACATACTATTTATCCATCAGAAACCTACATTATTATTGCATTTCTGTTTAATGTCGATGTTTACGGCTCCAACTTCCTTATAGCCTGAAACTCGCAAGTGGTGAATTATAGACGGGCTGCTTCAAAATTTATGTTTCTTAATTAATGTTAACCCCACTGTACCAGAGTATGTTAACCCTTAATTAGCGGCGCGCAACATAAGTCGAGTATAATAAATCTGGACTATCTGGCGGCGCTCGACATAGGTCGTGTGGCAATTTCAGCACGTAATGTTGCTGAGAGAGAGAGACAAGTGGTGGCAGGAGAGTAGCGAGCGTATGACTGCTCCAGACCACCGCGGCGAACCTACTGACACGAATCCCACCTCCTCCCTCCCTCTCTCACTCGCTATATACGGAATTGTATGGGGAAAGTGCCGAATTACATGCTTTTTGCACTCGCGTTGCACGGTTGTTGCAAGAAAACTAGCCATCATAAAAGGATCGTTATGGTGTCATTGGAAAGCTCTGTTTATGCCCTTTCAGGGATAGATACTTGTTTTACGCTCTGGGTCTTATTTAGGCATGAAAATGATCACGTAAACAGCCCTATTTTGGGTAAAAACACCCCGCTGGGCGGTACATATAAATAAACCGCCTAGGCCGCTCGTAAGGTGTTAACATAAATGTACAGTCGCGCTACTAAGTGATGTCTAGGCACCAAGTAAGTTTTGATCAATAATTGGTATCAGCAATATCTAAGCTTCATTTCTTCATTTTGAGTGAAATATACAAGCATGTTCCTACACTTACCCACCCTATTCAACATCTGACAGACATTAATACAGCACAGAGCAAGCCAAACGTAATGATAGCTGGGACATGGCTTATTAGCACGACCGTACCCTCCAGTACCAGGCAGTGTGGCCAAAATGGCTTTAGAGGCAAGAGAGAACATCCCTCCCACCTCAAAAGTTGGTGAAGCACTGACCCAGCCAGCCTGTGGAGGCTTGCAACCAAGCTGAGAAGTGTTGCCAATTCCTCAGAGCAGTGTTTACACGTCATGTTAACAGCTACCGCTCGATACTGGCAGTTACAACGATCGCATATTACTGACGTACAATGTCCGTCGCTGGTACATAAGGGGTTAAGGGAGGGAGGTATTTCGCGAGCAGTTACGACGTATGGTATAAAAAACGGTTGTGTGGAGTTATGACATATAGAAAATGGTTGTGTGGAATTATAACATATAGAAAACGGTTGTGTGGAGTTGTGACATATAGAAAACGGTTGTGTGCAGTTATGACATACAGAAAACGGTTATGTGGAGTTATGACATATAGATAACGGTTATGTGCAGTTATGACATAGAGAAAACGGTTGTGTGGAGTTATGACATAGAAAACGGTTGTGTGGAGTTATGACATAAAACACGGTTGTGTGGAGTTATGACATACAGAAAACGGTTATGTGGAGTTATGACATATAGAAAACGGTTATGTGCAGTTATGACATATAGAAAACGATTATGTGCAGTTATGACATAGAAAACGGGGTGCAAGGTCACAGTTTAATGGTAGCGGAAGTTAATGTGTGTGACGTGACGAGTGTGAGTGTGTGTGTGTGTCTGAGTGTGTGTGTGTGAGTGTGTGTGTTCTTTATATCTATCTACCTTCCTATTTTTCTCTCGATGTGCGTTTGTGTATGCTTGTCTCTCTCTTTCTCTCTCTCTCTCTCTCTCTCTCTCTCTCTCTCTCTCTCTCTCTCTCTCTCTCTCTCTCTCTCACACACACACACCGTATTACACCTTACTAACTATGGCCCATTAATTCCGATAGCCTCATTTCCTCATGCGGCGCCGACACGTAACAAAGCCACTCCAACAGCTTCCTCTATTTCCAACACCCCTTTCACCAATAGCACACACAACAAAGCCCCTCCAACAGCTTCCTCTATTTCCAACACCCCTTTTACCAATAGCACACACAACAAAGCCGCTCCAACAGCTTCCTATCTCTCTCCAACACCCTTTATACAGACTAATAACACACATATCAAAGCCACTCCAACAGCTTCCTCTCTCTCCAACACCCCTTATACAGACTAATAACACACATATCAAAGCCACTCCACCAGCTTCATCTCTCTCCAACACCCTTTATACAGACTAATAACACACATATCAAAGCCACTCCAACAGCTTCCTCTCTCTCCAACACCCTTTATACAGACTAATAACACACACATCAAAGCCACTCCAACAGCTTCCTCTCTCTCCAACACCCTTTATACAGACTAATAACACACACATCAAAGCCACTCCAACAGCTTCCTCTCTCTCCAACACCCTTTATACAGACTAATAACACACATATCAAAGCCACTCCAACAGCTTCCTCTCTCTCCAACACCCTTTATACAGACTAATAACACACATATCAAAGCCACTCCAACAGCTTCATCTCTCTCCAACACCCTTTATACAGACTAATAACACACATATCAAAGCCACTCCAACAGCTTCATCTCTCTCCAACACCCTTTATGCAGACTAATAACACACACACATCAAAGCCACTCCAACAGCTTCATCTCTCTCCAACACCCTTTATACAGACTAATAACACACACATCAAAGCCACTCCAACAGCTTCCTATCTCTCCAACACCCTTTATGCAGACTAATAACACACACACATCAAAGCCACTCCAACAGCTTCATCTCTCCAACACCCTTTATACAGACTAATAACACACATATCAAAGCCACTCCAACAGCTTCCTCTCTCTCCAACACCCTTTATGCAGACTAATAACACACATATCAAAGCCACTCCAACAGCTTCCTCTCTCTCCAACACCCTTTATGCAGACTAATAACACACACACATCAAAGCCACTCCAACAGCTTCATCTCTCTCCAACACCTTTTATGCAGACTAATAACACACACAACAAAGCCACTCCAACAGCTTCCTATCTCTCCAACACCCCTTCTCCCCTTTCTACACTCTTCAGAAGGACAAAAATAGGAAATGTAGAAAGTAGCTACGAGGTGCCGTTGTAAAGGCTTATCCCTCAATACCTTCACCTGACCTGACGGTAGAATTGACCCCTTGCGAGTTTCAGGCTATAAGGAAGTTGGAGTTTTTTATATCGAGTTTTAGCAGATTGACCGACGATCTTTTTAACCATCACAAACTCACATGACGTTTATAGTTAGGCTAAATATTGATACCTGAAACTCCAACTTCCGTATAGCCTGAAACTCGCAAGTGGGTCAATTGTCCATTTGCGAGTTTCAGGCTATACGGAAGTTGGAGCCGTAAACATCGATATTATACTACTGTGGGTTTCTGATGGATAAAAAGTATGATGAATTTGGTTTTGTATACTTTTAAATGTATGATGACCGTATTTTAGCTGGTAATTCTGCTAAATATTGATGGCCACGGCTCCAACTTCCTTATAGAACGAAACTCGCAAGTGGGTTAATTGACC
Source organism: Paralithodes platypus (assembly GCA_032716605.1). Taxonomy (NCBI): domain Eukaryota; kingdom Metazoa; phylum Arthropoda; class Malacostraca; order Decapoda; family Lithodidae; genus Paralithodes; species Paralithodes platypus. The sequence goes on from CM064538.1 coordinate 24,675,694, forward strand.
ACTTGCGAGTTTCAGGCTAAAAGGAAGTTGGAGCCGTGAACATCGATATTAAACAGAAATGCAATAATAATGTGGGTTTCTGATGGATGAATTTAATTTTATTGATTTATAAATGTGCTAAAACCGTGTTATACCTGGTTATTCTGCTAAATATCGATGTCTACAACTCCAACTTCCTTATAGCCTGAAACTCGCAAGTGGTCAATTAACCCTTCTGTACCGGTGACGTAATTTATATATTTGATTTCAGCTACATGTAGACGATTTGATGAAGCTTAGGAAGGACATGTGGTAACTAAAAGGATTGATTGACATTGTAGGCACTACTAAGTATGTCAATCAAAGTAATTCTCTCTCTCGCTCTCTCGCTCTCTCACACATGCTCTCTCTCTTTCTCTCTCACACTCTCAAACACACATACACTATCTCTCTCACACGTACCCACTCTCTCTCTATCTCACACACACTATCTCTCTCACTCTCACACACAATATATCTTTCATCCTCACACACTCACTCTATCTCTCTCACAGCACCCACTTTCTCCCTCTCACACACACAAACACACACTGTCTCTAACACACACTATTTCTCTCCCACACACACACTCACTCTCTCTCCCACACACACACACACACACACAGTCTCACTCACTCTCTCTCCCACACACGCACGCACACACACAGACAGTCTCACTCACTCTCTCTCTCTCTCCCACACACACACACAGTCTCACACACTCTCTCTCTCCCACACACACAGTCTCACACACACACACAGTCTCACTCACTCTCTCTCTCTCTCCCACACACACACACAGTCTCACACACTCTCTCTCTCCGACACACACAGTCTCACACACTCTCTCTCTCCCACACACACAGTCTCACACACTCTCTCTCTCCCACACACACAGTCTCACACACTCTCTCTCCCAGGACAACGATCGCAGATGAAGACATTGTTATGTCTTTGTTGCGGTATTAATTAGTCACCTTGCCTCAGGGTCGGAAAATAAAAACCACAAAACTTATCATCAATACAAACTTCAGAATCCATCATCATTTCCTCCCGCTGCCCTTGTAATAAACCTTCAATAACGTTATGGGGGGGTCGCCGGCTTTTTTTTCTCTTTCTCTCTTTCTCTGGCTTGTATCCATTCGGCCCCATTCAACCTACTGTTTTAAGACGTGTACCCCCATCCAAGTGTCGATTTCTTCCTGGCGAGCGATAGCGAGCCAGCATTGTATGGATAAATCAGGCTTCGCCGGAGACATTTTTCTATCGAAAAATGTACAAATTTAGCTTATTGTTAAAACAAAAATATATATATGCTGGCTCGCTGCCGCTCGCCAGGAAAATATTGACACCTGGATGGGGGTAAACGTCTTAAAACAGTAAGTTAAATGGGGCCGAATGGATACAAGCCAGAGAAAGAGAGAAAAGGAGAGGTAGAAAGCAAGTGACACCCCCCTTAATATATATAGAGACTGAACATCTGATGATATTTTGTGGTCTAGTCTTCGTAATCGTAGGCAGTGTCCACCAACCCTTAACTGTCTTCGTGGTGCGATGTATAAGGTGTTGATTTTCGGTGTGAGCATCCTGGGTTCGAGTTCACGGACTGCCACATGTGTTTGTAAATTTCATTAATCGATTTTAGGAGTAGAGTTGGTTGTTGGAAGGAACATAATAAACCATTTATTATTCTCTCTCTCTCTCTCTTTTTGGCTTGTATCCATTCGGCCCCATTTAGCCTACTGTTTTAAGACGTTTACCCCCATTCATGTGTCAATATTGTCCTGGCGAGCGGTACGAGCCAGCATACATATAATTTTGTTTTGACAGCAAGCTAAATATGTACATTTTTCGATAGAAAAATTTCTCCGGCGAAGCCGGATTTCTCCATACAATTCTGGCTCGCTATCGCTCGCCAGAAAGAAATCGACACCTGGTTGGGGATAAACGTCTTAAAACAGTTGGCTGAATGGGGCCGAATGGATACAAGCCAGAGAAAGAGAGAAAAGGAGAGAAAGATAAAAAAAAAAAAGCCAGTGACCCCCCCTTAAACACTAGGCTAGTCAGTGTCTGCGGGGGGTTGGGGCAGAGTACATGATTATATGGATATCCAGTATCCGATAAATGGATATCAAATCGTAGCCATGTACAGTCACGCTAATAAGTCATGTTCCAGCTGCTGTCATTACGTTTGGCTTCCCCTGTGCTGTATTAATTATTATGTTCTGTCCAACAACCAACTCTACTCCTAAAATCGATTAATGAAATATTACAAACACATGTGGCAGTCCGTGGATTCGAACCCAGGACGCTCACACCGAATATCAACACCTTATGCATTACACCACGAAGGCAGTAATATTACAAACACATGTGGCAGTCCGTGGATTCGAACCCAGGACGCTCACACCGAATATCAACACCTTATGCATTACACCACGAAGGCAGTTAAAGAATGTCAGATGTTGAATAGGGTGGGTAAGTGTACGGACATGTTTGTATATCTCACTCAAAAAGAAGAAATCATGTGTAAATATTGCTGATATTGATTAAAACATAATTGGTGCCGAAACATCACTTATTAGCGCGACTGTACTCAACCTTTTAACTGTCATGGTGTTGTAATGGTAAGAGTGTTTTAGATATGTATGTGGTAACCCAGTTCGAATCCCGGGGAGATCACACAATTATGCTTTCATTATAATAATTTTCACTGTTTTGTTTATGTTCAAACCCAAGGACCTTAACCTTGGGATACTAATCTATCTCTATCTATCTATTGCCTGACGCCGTGATCCCCGAAGGGGTGGCCACGAACGAACCGCCCCCATGCACCTCTGTCCCCAGTCAGTCGACGCCCCTCCCCCCAACCAGCACCGCCTTCGTTCATGTAGTTCCTCACTCCATCCTTCCACCTCATATTCGGTCTACCTCTCCCCCTCTGTCCCTCGCCGGATACTAATACTAACTAATAATTGGGAGGTGTTTGGTGTTGGAGTGAAATTCATGAAATAAAAATAAAATACTCACTAATAGAATGGGGCTAAAGATGAGGGAGAAGGGAGTCTAGACAAACAAACCATCTCACCTTAACCCCTTCTGTACCGACGAGTTATATTCTAGATATATTTAGACGATTTTATGCAGCTCAGGAAGGATCTGTGGTAGTTAAAAAGAGTTGATTGAGATAGTTCGAAGCCTTAAGGGGACATTTCCACTTGAGGGACTTTTTACTTGACCCCTTTCTCCCTCATGTCTAGCCCCATTGCTTGTGAGATTTAAAGACGCTTGCCCCATTAGTTTGGCGATTTTAAGAACCCTCGCCCCATTTCTGTCAATTTTAAGACCATTCGTGCCATTTAGGTGTCGAATTTTTCCTGGCGAGCGATAGCGAGCCTGTAATTTAAGGGGAACCGGCCTTCGGCCGGGAAATTTTTCTACCGAAAAATGTACAAATTTATCTTGAAAGGGGGTCAAGGGGGAGTAATTTTAAGTTTGATGGAAGTCTAGGGAATCAACTAAAAACCTTCCCTTAACCTTGCTAGAGATCCTTTCAAAACTGAATAAAATCGATTAATAGTATCCAGAATGAAAGACAATAATAAGTTGTCGCCGGTACATATAGGGTTAACTACTCACCAATAGATAGGGGGCTAAACAGGAGGGAGAAAGGGGTCTAGATAAACGGCCCATCACCTCTTAACCCATACAGTACCGGGGGACGTCCTGCTCATCCTATTCTGGCAACTATTAGACGATTTCATTAAGGGGAGGTTTTTAGTGTGTTTCCTAGATTTCCATCAAGCTTGAAATTACACCCCCTTGACTCCCTTTCAAGATAAATTTGTACATTTTTCGGTAGAAAAATGTCCCGGCCGAAGGCCGGTTCCTCTTAAATTACAGGCTCGCTTTCGCTCGCCAGGAAAAAATCGACACCTAAATGGGACGAAAGGTATTAAAAGTGACATAAATGGGATGAAACTTCTTAAAATCGCCAAGCTAATGGGGCGAACGTTTTATAATATCAAAAGCAATGGGGCTAAACATGAGGGAGAAAGGGGTCAAGAAAAAAAATCCCTCAAGTGGAGATCTCCCCTTAAGCTTAGGAAGGACATTTAGCAATAATATGGCTTTGAAATATCTCCACCAACCCTTTTAACGACCACAGATCCTTCCCAAGCTGCAATATATTATCGTCTAAACACAGCTAGGATAAAATATATAACACACGTCGCTGGTACTGAAAGGGTTAACTACTCACCGATAGATAAGGTTGATAAAGACGATAGATAAGGAGATGGTTCACTTTTTGAGCGATTTTTGCATGTATTCATTATTTTTCATTATTTTTGCATGCATTCATTATTTTTCTAGTTTCCTCCCTAGACCTCCATCAAATAAAAAAAAAAAAAATCCATTCTTGATTAATTTGTACATTTTTCGGTAGAAATTTTTTTCCAGCCGAAGGCCGAGTCTTCCAACATTACAGGCTCACTATCGTTCGCCAGGGAAAACATCGACACCTAAATAGCACGAAAGGTCTAAATATTGACGACGAAATGGGGCGAAAGGTCTTAAAATCGACTAACTAATGGGGCAAACATCTTAGCATCTGAAAACTAATGGGGCTAAATATGAGGGAGAAAGTGGTCAAGAAAACTGGCCCATCCCCCCTTAAACATGAGGGAGAAAGGAGTCTACTTACCAATAGACAGGGCGATCATGGGTTTGTCCGGGTGGGGGTTGATAGCCATGTTCTCCAGAACGTTCCGGATGGGGTTAAACGTCTTGCGGGCGTAACTTGAAGCCCCAACGTTCCAGGATTTGGTGTCCCTCATCTTGGTGGTTTTGGAGGGTTTTCTTGACTTTTGGGTGATTTTCCAGGGTTTTGGGGGAATTTCTTGGATTTTAGGTAGTTTGGGGAGACTTTTTCTTGGGTATTGGGGGGCTTTCTGGGGTTTGGGGTTTTTTCTTGGGTTTTGGGGGGGTTTTCTGGGGTTTGGGGTTTTTTCTTGGGTTTTCTAGTGTTTATTTGGGTCTTTTCTTGAACTTTGGTGGTTTTGGGTGGTTTTCTATGGTTTTTGAGAGGTTTTAGGTGGTTTTTGGGGGGTTTTCTAGGGTTTGGGTTTTTATTGGTGTTTATTTTGGGTTTTCAGAGGTTTTCAATAGGTTTTTTCACTGTTTTTTTCGTGTTTTCTATACCCTCTAGGATTCTATTTTATTTCTGGAATATATTTAGCTGCACTGTAGTTTATTATAAATTTATATAAAATTTATTTTTTTGTCCTGGGGTGATTTCCTTAACCGTTTAGACTTTTGTTTTTGACACTACACTGTAAGGAAAATATGCGCAAAATTAGGAATTAAATACCATCCATTGACCCCTTGCGAGTTTCAAGCTATAAGGAAGTTGGGGCCGTAAATATCGATATAAAACAGAAATGCAATACAAAATAATTAGGGTTCTGATGGCTAAAAAGTATTGTTAATTAGGGTTCTGATGGCTAAAAAGTATTGTTAATTAGGGTTCTGATGGCTAAAAAGTATTGTTAATTAGGGTTCTGATGGCTAAAAAGTATTGTTAATTAGGATTCTGATGGCTAAAAAGTATTGTTAATTAGGGTTCTGATGGCTAAAAAGTATTGTTAATTAGGGTTCTGATGGCTAAAAAGTATTGTTAATTAGGGTTCTGATGGCTGAAAAGTATTGTTAATTAGGGTTCTGATGGCTAAAAAGTATTGTTAATTAGGGTTCTGATGGCTAAAAAGTATTGTTAATTTGATGTTATGGGGCTAGTGGCCGTTTGGTTGGTCTATTAACCCTTTCAAGCTCCAATACGCGTTTCTGTTCTGTTTTCTGGCTACTATTAGACAATTTTATTCAGATTAGTAACGGTATATGGAAGTCAAAGGGTTGATTGAGATAGTATTTACCCCTTTCATACCCACAGATACTTCCTAAGCTGCATAAAATTTGTCTAATGATGGCCAAAATAAACTGCTAAAACGCATCGGAGCTTCAAAGGGTTAATTATTCATGTATTAAATTATTTTATAGTTTCCTCGCTAGACCTCCATCAAGCTTAGAAAAAAACACTCCCTTAGAGGCTGCTTCAAAAGATAAATTTATACATTTTTCGGTAGAAGAATGTCTCGCTTACTCTTAAAATTACAGGCTCGCTATTGCTCACCAGGGAAAAAAAATCGACACCTAAATGGCACGAAATGTCTTAAAACTGACAACTAATGGGGCTAAGCATGAGGAAGAAGGGGGAACCAGAAAAACGGCCCTTAAGGGGAGGTTTCCAGTTTGTTTCCTACTCCTCCAGCAATCTTAATATGTCACCCCCTTGACCCCCTTTCTAGATAAATGTGTACATTTTTCGGTAGAAAAATGTCTCGGCCGAAGGCCGGTTACTCTTAAATTACAGGCTCGCTATCGCTCGCCAGGATAAAATCGACACCTAAATTGCACGAAAGGTCTTAAAATTGACAGAATGGGGCGGAAATTCTTAAAATCACCAAACTAATGGGGCAAACGTCTTAAAATCTCAAAAACAATGGGGCTAACCATGAGGGAGAAAGGGGTCAAGAAAAAAATCCCTCAAGTGGAGATCCCCCCTTAAGTATTCATAATGGCACTACAACCTATTAAACGGTCCATTAAACGGTCCTATTAAACGGTTCATGTTCCCTTAAGTGTTCATAATGGCACTACAACCTCTATTATTAGCTGGTAATTATACTAAATATCGATATTTACCGCAGCCATTTACTCGCAAGCGTACAATAATTATGAGTCTAAAGTCACATCAATTATATATATATATATAGAGAGAGAGGGAGGGAGGGAGGGAGGGAGGGAGGGATAGATAGATAGATAGATAGATAGATAGATAGAAAATATGTTTTAAGACGTTTACCCTCCTATCCAGGTGTCAATATTTTCCTATCGAGCGGTAGCGAGCCAGCATATATATATTTTTGTTTTGACAGCAAGCTAAATTTGTACATTTTTCGATAGAAAAATGTCTCCGGCGAAGCCGGATTCCTCCATACAATGCTGGCTCGCTATCGCTCCCCAGGAAGAAATCAACACCTGGATGGGAAAAAACGTCTTAAAACAGCTAGCTGAATGGGGCCGAATGGATACAAGCCAGGGAAAGAGAGAAAAGGAGAGAAAGAAAAAAAAAGCCGGTGACCCCCCCTTAATAAGAGACTGTAGACCACCACAGACTGCCAACCTTGTCGTTAAGGGGAGATTTCCACCTGGAGGATTTTTTTCTGGACCTCTTTCTCCCTCATGTTTAGCCCCATTGCTTTTGAGATTTTAAGACGTTCGCCCCATTAGTTTGGCGATTTTAAGAACCCTCGCCCCATTTCTGTCAATTTTAAGACCATTCGTGCCATTTAGGTGTCGTTTTTTTCCTGGCGAGCGATAGCGAGCCTGTAATTTAAGGGGAATCGGCCTTCGGCCGGGACATTTTTCTACCGAAAAATGTACACATTTATCTTGAAAGGGGGTCTAGGGGGAGTAATTTTAAGTTTGATGGAAGTCTAGGGAATCAACTAGAAACCTCCCCTTAAATGGCTGCAAAGTGCACTGGGCCGTTAGCAACAGGTAAACGTGTTCTGTTGGTCCGATTTACAAGCCAGTTCACCTTCTACGACGACTTTATTCTGGTCTTCGCAACACCCTTAGTACACCGTCAACATTGCAGGCGACACAATGGCTATGATAAGGTATGCGATCTATTGTCATCGTCGGGGGTATATTATTATTATTATTGATAGAGGTAACGCCAGCCAACTTGACAAAAATCTGGACACCTTAAGGGGAGATTTCCACTTGAGGGACTTTTTTCTTGACCCCTTTCTCCCTCACGTCTAGCCCCATTGCTTTTGAGATTTTAAGACGTTTGCCCCATTAGTTTGGTGATTTTTAAGAATTTCCGCCCCATTCTGTCAATTTTAAGACTTTTCGTACCATTTAGGTGTCGATTTTATCCTGGCGAGCGATAGCGAGCCTGTAATTTAAGAGTAATCGGCCTTCGGCCGGGACATTTTTCTACCGAAAAATGTACAAATTTATCTTAAAAGGGGGTCAAGGGGGTGAAATTTTAAGATTGCTGGAGGAGTAGGAAACAAACTAGAAACCTCCCCTTGACTTATTATAACTCAAAATGAATGAAAGCAATCGGGCTGACATTTCTATCATTTGGGAAGAGTTGACCAGGAAATAGGTACGGATATTGACAGCCAGTTTGCTCATGGTCCTTTTGAGTTACGAAGAGGTCAGGAGTCTAGATATTTGTGTCAAGTTCGTTGGCGCTACCCATAGTGAGTTAGCTTATGATGGAGGTCTAAGGAGGAACTAAACAATTTATATATATATGACAAAATCGACCAACAAATAATCCCTTCCCCCCTTACATGGGTAGATTACTACGGACACTCAACCGTCTCTGTGGGTTTGTCACCCCCGCACAGCTTCTTGATCTGTATGGTGGTGCAGTGCGCCTATGTATTGAGTATTGTTCGCATGTGTGGGTAGGTTCAACCCATACCGCACTTCTTGAAAGGGTAGATTCAAAAGCGTTTCGTCTCATCAACTCGGCTTCTCTTACAAATTCCCTATAATCTCTCTCTACTCGCCGCAATGTAGCATCTCTCTCACTCTTCTACCGCTATTACAATAATCAACGTTCTGCAGAGCTTTCTCAGTGTATACCTCCTCCCTTACGGAGAGTGGGGGCACCTGCCTTTCAACACACTCCCACCCCTTCTCTGTCCAACTCTCTAGACCAAGAGTGAACCAATTTTACTACTTTCTTCTACTCAACAAGTAGGCTGTGGAACTCTTTCCCTCATCCTATGACTTGAACTGCTTCAAGCTCCGTGTGTCCAGACATTTTGACTCTAACGTACAATCGAGGGTATTAAGTGTTGTCATAGATTCCAGTGGGTTTCGCTCAAAAAGTTGTATTGGTATCTTTATAGTTACTGGGAAAACTACTTATCCCTCCGAGTATTAGTCAGTGTCCGAAACTTTGTGAAATATCTGACAACACTTATTAACCTCGACTGTACCTTGAATTTGGCTTTGTCACTCTTTCAACTTTGGAGGAGCCACTTGTTACAGGTAGCTTTGCCTTTTGTCTCCTTCATTCACATAGAAAAACAAACTATTTAACCCTTACAGTAACGACGACGTCTTTATGTTATTATTTCCGCTACTTTTAGACGATTTTATGAAGCTTAGGCAAGATATATGGTAGCTCAAAGGATTAATGGAGATAGTCTGTAATCATTTAGCGCGTAGACATCCTTCCTAAGCTGAAGATAATCGTCTAATAGTTGCCCGAATATTAATGCAAAGGACCTCACCGGTACTGAAGGGGTTAAGGGGAGGTTTTTAGTGTGTTTCCTAGACTTCCATCAAGCTTGAAATTACACCCCCTTGGCCCCCTTTCAAGATAAATTTGTACATTTTTCGGTAGAGATATGTCCCGGCCAAAGGCCGGTTCCTCTTAAATTACAGGCTCGCTATCGCTCGCCAGAAAAAAATTGACACCTAAATGGGACGGCAGGTCTTAAAAGTTACATAAATGGGGTGAAAGTTCTTAAAATCGCCAAACTAATGGGGCGAACGTCTTAAAATCTCAAAAGCAATGGGACTAAACATGAGGGCGAAAGGGGTAAAGAAAAGAAAAAAAATCCCTCAAGTGGAAATCTCTCCTTAAACTGTATTTAAGGTAGGTAGGCTCTTAGTGATATTAAACAGGTTCTTTTAGGTATGAGTTATGGTGGTCCAGTTAACCTTCTGTCCTTGGACAACTCGTAGGCTCTATATATGCAGAGTTTTAACCCTTTCACGCATTTATGACGCAGAGGTTGCCAGATTAGCATTAAGAAATCGAGTTCTCTCACTCTTATAATTACCTCTCCAATATTAGTTTTCTGCCCACAGCTAACTCAAAGGCAACTGCAGAGGTTGAAGTAACTAAACTAAAGGTTTCTAAATACCCCTGATGGTAACAAAGGCTTTAAAGTATCCCCAATAGGCTCAACACAGCTAACTCAAAGGCAACTGCAGAGGTTGAAGTAACTAAACTAAAAGTTTCTAAATACCCCTGATGGTAACAAAGGCTTTAAAGTATCCCCAATAGGCTCAACACAGCTAACTCAAAGACAACTGCAGAGGTTGAAGTAACTAAACTAAAGGTTTCTAAATACCCCTGATGGTAACAAAGGCTTTAAAGTATCCCCAATAGGCTCAACACAGCTAACTCAAAGACAACTGCAGAGGTTGAAGTAACTAAACTAAAGGTTTCTAAATACCCCTGATGGTAACAAAGGCTTTAAAGTATCCCCAATAGGCTCAAAATCGCGTCATATGTCGGAGAGGGTTAAGGGGGGGGGGGGGGGCATTTTTTTGTTTTGTTTTTATATGTATTTATTATTACATATATATATATATATATATATTTAGCATGCGCCTTAGACCTCCATCATCAAGCTTATAAGGGGGGTGACCTGTTTTTGTTCTGTCCTTTTCTATCTTTCTCTGGCTTGTATCCATTTGGCCCCATTCAGCCTACTGTTTTAAGACGCTTATCCCCATCCAGGTGTCAATTTTTTACTGGTGAGCGGTAGCGAGCCAGCATATTTTTTATTTTTGTTTGACAGCAGGCTAAATTTGTACATTTTTCGATAGAAAAATTTCTCCGGCAAAGCCGGATATCTTCATATAATGATGACTCGCTATCGCTCGCCAGGAAGAAATCGACACCTAGATGGAGACAAACGTCTTAAAATAGTTGGCTGAAGGGGGCCGAATGGATACAAGCCAGAGAAAGAGAGAAAAGGACAGAAATAACAAAAAGCAGGTCACCCCCCTTAAAAAACATCCCCAACAACCCCCTTCGAGATAAATATGTATATTTTTCGGTAGAACTACTGTAGGTCCCAGCCAAAGGCCGATTCCTCCTCAATTATTATCTTCTATCCAACAACCAACTCTACTCCTAAAATCGATTAATGAAATATTACAAACACATGTGGCAGTCCGTGGATTCGAACCCAGGACACTCACACCGAATATCAACACCTTATGCATTACACCACGAAGGCAGTTAAAGAATGGTGGACACTGCCTACGATTTATTATGCAACTTCGAATCCTGCATATCAATCTAAGCATGTACACACATCCCAACTGCAACTCACGTAGGCTATGCATATGTGAATGGAAAGAGCAATTTACAGGCTCGCTATCGCTTGACATACCAGGAAAAATCGACACCTAAATTCGTGTACATATTATGTTTCCATGTGGATGAAGGACACAAAAGGCCAAAAGGCACTGTAACAAGTGTCTCGCATGAAGTTGAAAGAGCGTCGGAGAGCCAAAAGCAAGGTACGTTAGAGTCAAAATGTCTGGAGCTTGAAGCAGTTTAAGTCATAGGATGAGGGCAAGACAGATTAGCAGCAAAATGACTATTAGAGGTAGCGCCAACCAACTTGACAATCATCCGAACCCCTTAATTAACTTCTTATAACTCAAAATGAATGAAAGCAATCGCGCTGACATTTGTTTTACCATTTGGGAAGAGTCCGCCAGGAAATAGTTGTGGACATTTACAGCCCGTTTGCTCTAGGTCCTTCTATCAATATAACCGATGACTCTATATAGTATTTAATGATGTCTTATATGAGTATGGCAGCCCATCACTTTTGATGCCGTTTAAGGGGAGGTCTCCACTTGAGGGATATTTTTCTTGACCCCTTTCTCCCTCATGTTTAGCCCCATTGCTTTTGATATTGTAAAACGTTTGCCCCATTAGTTTAGCTATTTTAAGAACTTTCACCCCATATTAAGACCTTTCGTGCAATTCAGGTGTCGATTTTATCCTGGCGAGCGATAGCGAGCCTATAATTTAACAGGAACCGGCCTTTGGCCGGGACATTTTTCTACCGAAAAATGTACAAATTTATCTTGAAAGGGACTCAAGGGGGTGTAATTTCAAGTTTGATGGAAGTCTAGGAAACACACTAAAACCCTCCCCTTAAGGGGAGGTCTTTCGTTTGGTCTCTGGATATCCATCAAGCTTAAGATTACACCCCCTTGAGCCCCTTTCAAGATAAATTTGTACATTTTTCGGTAGAAAAATTTCCCGGCTGAAAGCCGGTTCCTCTTAAATTACAGGCTCGCTATCGCTCGCCAGGATAAAATCGACACCTAGATGGCACGAAAGGTCTTAAAATTGACAGAATGGGGCGTAAATTCTTAAAAATCACTAAACTAATGGGGCAAACGTCTTAAAATCTTAAAAGCAATGGGGCTAAACATGAAGGAGAAAGGAGTCAAGAAAAAATCCCTCAAGTGGAAATCTCCCCTTAATTTTGTCTTCTATGATTACAGCCCAACACTTTCGATGCCGTTGAACCTTTAGAAAATACGATGAGGCAGTTCTTTGTTTTCTGGCCATTGTTAGACGCTTTGAAAGTGAGAGAGTTGATGGAGATAGCCTTTACCCTTTTAAATCCCACAGATCCTTCCCAAACTGAATACAATCGCCTAATGCTAGCTAGAATTAACTGTCAAAACGCGTCATGATCCTCAAATGGTTAATGTGTTCTAAATGGCATAGAGATTTTTTTTTTTTTTTTACGTTTTCTTTTGGTAATTAGATTTATTTAGGGTTTATTTCAGTCACTCCCTTAACACGTACCAATTCCCGTTTTCTTCCGGTTTTTGCACTTCGTTTTCGATGTCCTGGAAAGAGAAAAGAAAATGGGTCAGTTTTCCTGTAATGGTCTTTTATGCAGAGAGAGAGAGAGAGCTACATAGAGCTACATAGATACACAGACCACACAGACCTCAAAGAGAGAGAGAGAGAGAGAGAGGGAGGAAATCGTCTAAGGGTTACCAGAATATGATGAAAATTACGTAATGGTGGTGAAGCCAGAAAACAGAAAAGAAATGTGTAATCGGATCTTGAAAGGGTTAACGGAATGGTAATATTACAGGTATATATATATATATAATTGTTTTAGTTTGCTCCCTAGACCTCAATCAACACCTAAATGGCACGAAAGATCTAGATATTGACTAAGAAATGGGCGAAAGTCTGAACATTTGAAAACTAATGGGGCTAAACATGAAGAGCGTCTTCACAACTGCGTTCAAGTCACCTGATCAAGCCGGATATTGTCATGATCGCCTCCTAAATTGCCGACTTGCGAGTTTCGTTCTATAAGGAAGTTGGAGCCGTAGATATCGATATTAACCCATTCAGTACCAGGGACGTCCTTTTGGTCATATTTTGGCAACTATTAGACGATATTGTTCAGCTTAGGAAGTACCTTTAGCAATAATAAGGCTTCAAACTATCTCAACCAACCCTTATAACTATCACATAGCTGCATAATATCGTCTAGATATAGCTAATAGATCACACGTCGCTGGTACTGAAGGGGTTAATTGACCACTTGCGAGTTTCAGGTTATAAGGAAGTTGGAGCCGTAGACATAAATATTAAGACGAAATGCAATAACACTGTAGGTTTCTGATGGATACAAAAAAAAGTGTGTTAAATTGGGTTTCATGTATAGATAAATTAATCACAACCGTATTTTAGCTGGTAATTCTGCTAAATATCGATGTCAACAGCTCCATCTTCCTTATATAACGAAACTCGTAAATGGTCAATTGCCGACTTGCGAGTTTCGTTCTATAAGGAAGTTGGAGCCGTAGACAACGATATATAACATAATTTACAACTAAAATACGGTCGTAGTACATTTATAAATACATAAAACCCAATGCAATATCATTTATAAATACATAAAACCCAATGCAATATCATTTATAAATACATAAAACCCAATGCAATATCATTTATAAATACATAAAACCCAATGCAATATCATTTATAAATACATAAAACCCAATGCAATATCATTTATAAATACATAAAACCCAATGCAATATCATTTATAAATACATAAAACCCAATGCAATATCATTTCTAGCCGTGAGAAACTTACATTATTATTGCATTTCTGTTTAATATCGATGTTTGCAGCTCCAACTTCCTTATAGCCTGAAACTCGCAAGTGGTCAATTGAGGACCTTACTAATGCAATGTCCTAAACGCCACCTCGGCCATGTGATATTTTTTTTATCGAAAAATTTACAAATTTAGCTAAACGGGGGGGTCTTAAGGGTAGTTTTTGAAGCTTGATGAAGGCAGAATATATCTATTCCTTCATCAAGCTATACAAAAATACCCCCCAGACCCCCCTTCGAGATAAATTTGTACATTTTTCGGATATCCCACCAAATTTACTGGGAATCGTGTTCATAACTGGGAGACATGTCCACAAAATTTCGTGAAAATCTCCGGATTGCCTCCTGGACTCTTTATCACTTTGTCCTTGGCTCATATCCTATCAGCCTACCAAATTTCGTGAAAATCGTTTGATGACTTTGCGAGATTTTGATTGCAGACAAACAAATATAAAGAGAACCAAACCTCCGTCCAACTTCGAAGGTTATAAGGAATATAAGCAAAAACAAAAACAAAAAAATTATATATATATATATATAGAGAGAGAGAGAGATTTGATTGTTTTATTGAGAGAAGTACATAATTATGTTACACAAGTGTCATAATTACATCATCTCAAAAGGGAGAAGGAGAGAGAGAGTGTGTGTGTGTGTGTGTGAGAGAGAGATTTTATTTGATTGTTTTATTGAAAGAAGTACAAATGTTACATAATTACGAAAGTGTACACGCAATCTACACCCTATAGAGAGAGAGAGAGAGAGAGAGAGAGAGAGAGTGAGAGTGAGAGTGTGTGTGTGTGTGTGTGTGAGTGAAGGACAATAGAGACCTGCGCGGTATGGGATGCGTAGCGGGAGAGGCGTCTGCTCTTCGCAAGTGTTGGTTGCCGACTGACTACTAGTACACACTTCACCTCTCTCCTGCCTCACCTAGTCTCCCATCCACCCCATCTCTCTCTCACTCTCACTCTCTCTCTCTCTCTCGAAAATGAATAAGATAAGAAGTAAATACCTCTACATCGAAGTAAATACCTCTAGATCGAAATAAATATCTCTAGAACGTAGTAAATACCTCTAGATCGAAGTAAATACCTCTAGATCGTAGTAAATACCTCTAGATCGTAGTAAATACCTCTAGAACGTAGTAAATACCTCTAGATCGAAATAAATACCTCTAGATCGAAGTAAATACCTCTAGATCGAAGTAAATACCTCTATAACGTAGTAAATACCTCTAGATCGAAATAAATATCTCTAGAACGTAGTAAATACCTCTAGATCGAATTAAATACCTCTAGATCTTAATAAATACCTCTAGATCTTAATAAATACCTCTGGATCGAAGTAAATACCTCTGGATCGAAGTAAATACCTCTGGATCGAAGTAAATACCTCTGGATCGAAGTAAATACCTCTAGATCTTAATAAATACCTCTAGATCTTAATAAATACCTCTAGATCTTAATAAATACCTCTAGATCTTAATAAATACCTCTAGATCTTAATAAATACCTCTGGATCGAAGTAAATACCTCGAAATAGAAGTAAATACCTCTGGATCGAAGTAAATACCTCTGGATCGAAGTAAATACCTCTAGAACGTAGTAAATACCTCTAGATCGAAATAAATACCTCTAGATCGAAGTAAATACATACCTCTAGAACGTAGTAAATACCTCTAGAACGTAGTAAATACCTCTAGATCGAAGTAAATACCTCTAGAACGAAGTAAATACCTCTAGATCGAAGTAAATACCTCTAGATCGAAGTAAATACCTCTAGAACGTAGTAAATACCTCTAGATCGAAGTAAATACCTCTATAACGTAGTAAATACCTCTAGATCGAAATAAATACCTCTAGATCGAAGTAAATACCTCTAGAACGTAGTAAATACCTCTAGATCGAAGTAAATACCTCTAGAACGTAGTAAATACCTCTAGATCATAGTAAATACCTCTAGATCGAAGTAAATACCTCTAGAACGTAGTAAATACCTCTAGATCGTAGTAAACACCTCTAGATCGTAGTAAATACCTCTAGAACGTAGTAAATACCTCTAGATCGAAATAAATACCTCTAGATCGAAGTAAATACCTCTAGAACGTAGTAAACACCTCTAGATCGTAGTAAATACAATCAACCTCATTATATTGGTCCGTTTTGACACCCTGACTCACAATCAACCTTATTATATTGGTCCGTTTTGACACCCTGACTCACAATCAACCTCATTATATTGGTCCGTTTTGACACCCTGACTCACAATCAACCTCATTATATTGGTCCGTTTTGACACCCTGACTCACAATCAACCTCATTATATTGGTCCGTTTTGACACCCTGACTCACAATCAACCTCATTATATTGGTCCGTTTTGACACCCTGACTCACAATCAACCTCATTATATTGGTCCGTTTTGACACCCTGACTCACAATCAACCTCATTATATTCGCCCTTGATTGTGTGATGCCTTTTAACCCCTTCAGTACCATGACGTAATTTTCATCATATTGTGGTTATCATATGACGATTTTCTTGAGTTTGTAATCTACCTATGCGACTCAAAGAGGTAAATACGATAATAATAAACCCTCTCACTAACATAGGTCCTTCTGAAACTGCATAAAATCATCGAATTTTAGCCAGAATCAAATTACGACTGTGCCATAGTCAGTAGAGCGTCGGCTGCTGATCAAAGGGTCGGCGGATCGAGCCCGCACTGTCAAAATGTTATTGGTAGATGTTGTCCATACTTAGTGTACTCAAACTAGTATGAACAGTCTCGATGTTACGTAATCTGGGTTGATGTAGCGTTACGTATCTTTCCGTAGTCTTAAGTTGAACGCTTCCATAACCTTGGTCGAACGTTCCAGGATTGGGTAGAATATATTATTCTATAATAGTATATGGGAAAGTATTGTAGGATTATAATTCCCATATATATATATATGTGTGTATTATTTAAGATTGTTTATAAGTATCTCATTGTAAAGAAGATGGGATACATTTTCCATATGTTATGCGCGTGCGCGGTATGTCACGACAGAGACGAACATAACGCGCTCGCTCACTCTCCAACCAACCTCCGTCCCAGCTACACACGCTAAGCTTTCTTTCTTCTAGTTAATTCACCAGGTGTTTTCGCTTCACTTTTCATCTCATATTCCATATAGTCACTACATCATCATCTTTGTTAATTAGCACAACTTAACGTAAATATCTAGCCTATCCTAGCCTATTGTAGCCTCTTTTCATACTTTGTTTACTAACCACTTCCAGTTATCTAGCCTATTTTCCGCCATCCTCCAATCACCAGCTGAGTTCATCAAAAGGTAATTATATTTCTATATGGTTAATATTTATTCAATATCAAATATACAGTCCACTTATCTAAATTAGCCATAGATGTCAAGCCCGGGCAACTTGACCTAGCGATTTGTCAGATCAGAGCAGATGAAGGTATTGAGGGATAAGCCTTTGCAACGGCACCTCTTATTTACATTCTACTTTTCTTATTGTTCTGAAGCGTGTAGAGAGGGGAGAAGGGGTGTTGGAGAGAGAGGAAGCTGTTGGAGTGGCTTTGTTATGTGTGTTTAGTATGTATACTCAAACTTTCTTCTACTCAACATCTGAGCTCTGGAACTCTCTCCCAGAATCAGTCTTTCCCTCTTCCTATGACTTAAATTGCTTCAAACTCCGTGTGTCCAGGCATTTTGGCTCGAACGTCCCTTGATTTTGGCCCTGTCACTCTTTCAACTATGGGGGAGGCACTCGCTATAGGCAGTTATGCCTTTTGCCTCCCTCAATCACATAGAAAAAAAAAAAAAAAAATACGTCGTCAGGATGTTCCCTGACTTAGTGACAACGCCTTATGTTCATGGTCACCCCTTCTCGGGAATTACGGCGGCTGACAAAAAAATATATAAAAAAGAAAATATATGTGTGTGTTTTTAGGGAGGGGGTGTGTTAAGTGTATTTCCCCTCACACGTAGACACACATACACACACACACACACGCACACACACACACACACACACACTACTAACCCATCTGTCCCCTACTAACTTCCTAATCCTGCCACGGACATTAGTTCCAGGGCAGTAGTTCCCTTTCCAATGTTCCCTTACCCACTCTAAACTACTGTTTGGACACTTGATCCTCAGTGTTTTGGAGGACAAGCAGCCTAGAAGGGTCACTAGATCTGTTGTTGCTTGATTTCGTTTGTACACACACATACACACACACACACACACTCTCACTCTGCCTCGCACTTGTGGCAGCAGGGAAAGTGTCCTCTATGAAGGTAAAATATTATCCTTTTTTAAACTTTGACTCTCTCTCTCTCTCTCTCTCTCACACACACACACACTCTGTTTAGCTAAAGGGAGCGCTGTCTTTTTTTTTCTACTATGAACTGTCCCTGTGTGTGTGTGTGTGTGGGGGGGGGGGGTGAGGGTGTGAGTGTAAGTGTGTGTGTGTGGGTGGGTGTGTATGTATGTGTGTGTGTAAGTGTGTATGTGTGTGTGTGTATGATTGTGAAGATTTATAAAAAGGACAAAGTTTATCCTTCACAGAGGACACTTTCACGGTCACCGCAAGAAGGGGTAAAAAGTGAGGGTCAGAGAGAGAGAGAGAGAGAGAGAGAGAGTGAGTGAGTGGGAAAGAGAGAGCGAGAGTTAGAGTGATATTAAATGAGGGAGAGAGAGAGACAGACAGTTAGTGATATTAAATAAGAATTTGATCGAGAGAGAGGGATAACAAGTGAGAGAGTGTGTGTGTGTGTGTGAGAGAGAGAGAGAGAGAGAGAAAACGAGTAAAATTGATTGATTGATTGATTAATTCATCCATTCATTCATTCATTGGTTCATTCATTCATTCATTCATTTATTCATTCATTGGTTCATTCATTCATTCATCCATTAATTCATTCATTCATTCGTTCATTCAGTCATTCATTTATCTATACGTCCAGTCAGTCATCTATCCATTTATTTACTCAATCATTCATTCATCTGCACGTTTTATTCATTCATCCATCAATTCATTCATTCATTCATTCATTCATTCATTCATCCATCCACCCATCCATTCATTCTTTCTTCAACTAATTCATTTGGCCATCCACTTATTCATCCAGTTCATTAGTTACTCAGTTATTTTTCGTGGTGCCATGCATAAGGGTGTTGATTTTCGGCGTGAGCGTCCTGGGTTCGAATACCCGGGCTGCCACATGTGTTTGTTAATTTAATTAATCGAGTTTAGGAGTAAAGTTGGTTAGTGGAGAGAACATAATAATCAATTCTGGTTCAGTAGTAGTTTATCGAGAGGCCTTCCCTAGGGTTAAGTGCCCCATTAATTACTATTTCCTTTCACATATAATAATAGTCCCCCTATATAAGGGCAAAGGGGAAAGAGGAGTGTGTGGTAACCACCGAGGAATATGTCTTCTAAGCGTAGTAGGGAAGGTATACAGTAGGGTAGTGATTGAGAGAGTGAGATTGAGAACGGAGAAATGGATAGGCGACGAGCAGGGAGGTTTTAGGAAGGGAAGAGGATGTGTAGATCAGATTTTTACCCTGAATTGTGTTGTGGAGAAGTATCTGGAGAAGAAACAAAAGGTGTATGTTGCCTTTATGGACTAGGAGAAGGCCTATGACAGAGTGGATAGAGAAGGTTTGTGGAAAGTACTAAGAATATACGGAGTAGAGGGCAAGTTGCTGAAAGCAGTGAAGAGCATGTAATAGGGTGCAAAGGCGGCAGTACGTGTGGAGAGTGAGCAGAGCGAGTTCTTTGACCTGAATGTTGGTTTGAAACAGGGGTGTGTGATGTCCCTGTGGTTGTTTACTGTATATATGGATGGAGTCATGAAAGAAATACTATCAAGAGCAGTGGATGTTGGTGTATCGCTGAAAAGGGAGGGAATTGAGTGGAAGCTACCTATACTGCTGTTTGCGGATGATACAGTTCTGATGAGTGATAATGAATGGGAGTTGCAGGGTCTGGTAAATGAGTTTGGAACAGTGTGTGAAAAACGGAATTTGAAGGTAAATACGGGGAAGAGCAAGGTTATGGTCTTCGAAAGGGGTGAAGTCACAGAGTGTGAGGTGAAGCTGAATGGTCAGGCTATGGAGATCGTCAACTCTTACTAAGTATCTGGGCAGTGTGTTGAGTAAAGATGGGACTATGGATGAAGAAGTGCGGGAGAGGGTACAACAGGGGAAGAGGGTTGTAGGAACGCTAAAAGCAGTAACAAGAAATAGGGTGGTCAGTATGGAAGTGAAGAAGTCCTTGCATGACAGTGTGGTAATCCCGACACTGACTTACGGAAGCGAAGCATGGACGTTGGTTGAGAGACTCAGACCAAGAGTGAGAGCAGTGGAAATGAATTACTTAAGGAGTGCGTGCGGAGTTACATGGAGGGATAGACAGACTAATGAGGAAGTAAGAAGGAGGTGTGGTGTGGAGGTAGATGTGCTGGAAAGTGTGAAAAGGAACAACTTGAGATGGTTCGGCCATATGGAACGTATGGAAAGCGAGAGAATGACTAAGAGGGTGTATGAGAGCGAGGTGGATGGACAGAGAGGGAGAGGTAGACCGAATATGAGGTGGAAGGATGGAGTGAGGAAGTACATGAACGAGGGCGGTGCTGGTTGGGGGGAGGGGCGTCGACTGACTGGGGACAGAGGTGCATGGGGGCGGTTCGTTCGTGGCCACCCCTTCGGGGATCACGGCGTCAGGCAATAGATAGATAGATAGATAGATTCACATATTCATAACCTCCGATAGTTCAGTTCTCCGCAATGTTGCATCTCTTCGCCGCAATGTTGCATCTCTCTCGCTATTCTATCGCTACTATAATAATCAGTGTTCCTCAGAGCTTTCCCAGTGTATACCACCTCCTTTACGTAGGGCACGTCGTACCCGTCTTGCAACACAATCCCACCCCTACTCTGTACAACTCTCCAACCCAAGAGTGAAACGTTACTCTCAGACTTTCTTCTATTCAACAGCTGATATCTGGAACTCTCTCCCAGAATCAGTCTTTCCCTCTTCCTATGACTTAAATTGCTTCAAACTCCGTGTGTCCAGGCATTTTGGCTCGAACGTCCCTTGATTTTGGCCCTGTCACTCTTTCAACTATGGGGGAGGCACTCGCTATAGGCAGTTCTGCCTTTTTCCTCCCTCACTCACATAGAAAATAAAAAAGTTGGAATGATTGTACTTGCTAAGATTGGTATGCAGGCAGTGGCGTAGCTAAAGGGGGGGGGGGAGGGGGGCTGTTTGAAATCGCCCCCCAGGCCCCCAAGAGAGGGGGGCCCCCAAATGGATCTCAAAATAATATAAATAATACTAATAGTATACATAAAAGTAATAATGATCAAAATAATCGCCATGTGGGTTTTTCTGATATTTTCGTCTCTCCTGTGACGTCATGGCATTGTCTTGACTAGAAGTGGATATTTAGAATTCAACAAAATAACGATCACTCAATCAACTTGGTAGCTAGTAAGTTGAGTGTATAGATAATAGTATGATCGAATATTAGGCCTATACATATTATTTATAAATATACGATCCAGGAATTTCGGTATTATGTTTTCCTTTTTCGTGAACTGTAATGGTCGGTTTAATTCTAGATCCGGTTTCACAGCACACTCATCAATTTATATGGCTTCTATACATTTGTCATATACCATACTTCATTCCTATATCGGTCAGTAGCGGCGCAAATGGAATTATAATTACTGTGAAAAAGTTAATATTTACCTCCTGTTATCCACAGCCAAAGCTGACGATTGTGGAGTAAATACCGTAGACTTCATCAACTTTGTTTTCGGCGACCGTCAATCTTTTATTATTTTAATACCAAACCAGCGGGGGTGTGGTGGCGGCAGCCCCCACCTAATAAACTAGGTTAGGTTAGGTAAGGTTGTTAGGTTAGGCTAATATTACCCCTTATTTTCGTCTTTTACCCCACAACTTCCCTGATCTTCATAGCCCTCCCCACTAGATAGGAGAGGCTGGGAATGCGAAATCCCCCGGATGAATAACAGGGGTGCTATGGGCTCTCTGCGAGAGGGCTGGTTATCACACAGAGGCCCACGTCTCTTCAACAAACTCCCTCGGCGAGTAAGAGACATGAGGGACATCTTGTTAGACAACTTCAAGAGAGCCCTAGATGTCGAACTGCAAAAAGTGCCAGACGAGCCCATCCTCGCAAGGGAGCGAGCTGTCGCTTCAAACAGTCTACTGCACCAAATCACCACCCATAACGAGGGCGTAGCGCTCCTTGGTGCCGCTAGAAGAGCGGCGAACACATCTAAAGGTATCTAAAGGTAAGGTAGTGGGGGCCGTGTTTTTAGATTGTTGGATAATGGGTAAATACTAATTTCCGCCAATCCTTAGTATATAACAACACTATATTAAAGAAAACTGAGAAAAACAAAAACACAAAGCTGAATTCGCTGTGAAACCGGATCTAGCATGTTACCTAATGGTCTAATCGTTATCTATATTTCATAGATAACCTATGAACTTAACCTTGTGATAAAGTAGAGGGGTAGGCTATCGAAGATATTTGTAGAGTAGGCTTAACTATTAGGCCTAGAAATGTGTATGTTTTTGTGTTCTCATTAATTCTTTCTCTAACTGTAGGGGGCCTAAGTTGTATTATAATCTGAGGTGAACTATGGTCTTACTAAACCTTAGCTTGATCATGCAAAATATGCATAGTAGTTTTATATTAGTCAATTAAGTCTGGATACAATACATCAGCAGCTCAGCTAAAATAGAGCCTAAGTGAGGCAACATTTATGGCATAGTGTACAGCACCTTGGTTAGGCTATGACTGTCATTCTTTCAATTTTGGCCTCTGGAGCATTTTTTGTAATGCTACCCTACAACCTCCCGTATATAGGCTATGGTGCTTGTACATACGGAACCCAGGAACTGTGAAACTTCCCTAAGTGGTTAAGGCCCCATTAATTGCTCTTTCCATTCACATATGCATAGCCTACGTGAGTTGCAGTTGGGATGTGTGTACATGCTTAGATTGATATGCAGGATTCGAAGTTGCATAATAAACCGTAGGCAGTGTCCACCAACCTTTAACTGTCTTCGTGGTGCGATGTATAAAGTGTTGATTTTCGGTGTGAGCATCCTGGATTCGAATCCACGGACTGCCACATGTGTTTGTAAATTTCATTAATCGATTTTAGGAGTATGGTTGGTTGTTGGAAGGAACCTAATAAATGAGACAAGGAACACAATGGTTTGATAATCATTGTACATTACGGTACTTTAATTATTACTTCAACATAAATTCATGGATAGCGTCAAAATGCACCTAGATAGGAATATTATTCCAAAAAAAACAAGCCCCCCGGGCCCCCAAATCTCTAGCTACGCCCCTGTATGCAGGATTCGAAACTGCATAATAAATCGTAGGCTTGTGCAACATTCTTTAACTGTCTTCGTGGTGCAATGCATAAGTGTGTTGATTTTCGGTGTGAGTGTCCTGGGTTCGAATCCCCGGACTGCCACATGTTTGTTAATTTAATTAATCGAGTTTAGGAGTAAAGTTGGTTAGTGGAGAGAACATAATAACTTAGTCAAACAGTCGGTTAATCACACATCCACTCATGCATTTAATTATTTATTTAATTATGTATTTATTTATTTATTTATATATGAATATTTATATATATATTTTTGTTTATTTGTTGCATATTTTTGTATTTATTTATTTATTTGTTAATATATATTGTATATGTATGTATATTTATTTATTTATTTATTAATATATACTGTATATGTATATTTATTTATTTACATGTATATTTATTTATGGTCTTCGAAAGGGGTGAAGTCACAGAGTGTGAGGTGAAGCTGAACGGTCAGGCTATGGAGATCGTCAACTCTTTTAAGTATCTGGGCAGTGTGTTGAGTAAAGATGGGACTATGGATGAAGAGGTGCGGGAGAGGGTACAACAGGGGAAGAGGGTTGTAGGAACGCTAAAAGCAGTAACAAGAAATAGGGTGGTCAGTATGGAAGTGAAGAAGTCCTTGCATGACAGTGTGGTAATCCCGACACTGACTTACGGAAGCGAAGCATGGACGTTGGTTGAGAGACTCAGGCCAAGAGTGAGAGCAGTGGAAATGAATTACTTAAGGAGTGCGTGCGGAGTTACATGGAGGGATAGACAGACTAATGAGGAAGTAAGAAGGAGGTGTGGTGTGGAGGTAGATGTGCTGGAAAGTGTGAAAAGGAACAACTTGAGATGGTTCGGCCATATGGAACGTATGGAAAGCGAGAGAATGACTAAGAGGGTGTACGAGAGCGAGGTGGAGGGACAGAGGGGGAGAGGTAGACCGAATATGAGGTGGAAGGATGGAGTGAGGAACTACATGAACGAAGGCGGTGCTGGTTGGGGGGAGGGGCGTCGACTGACTGGGGACAGAGGTGCATGGGGGCGGTTCGTTCGTGGCCACCCCTTCGGGGATCACGGCGTCAGGCAATAGATAGATAGATATTTATTTATTGAATATCTATTTATTTATTTATTTACTTATTTATTTATTGTATATTTATTTATGTATTTATTTATTTATTAACTTATTTATTTATTGAATATCTATTTATTTATTTATTTACTTATTTATATATTTATTGACAGTCATTTTTATACATATCAATACACGAGTTGATACTAATCAGGAAATCTATTATATACATTTAATTATATATTTAATTATTTATATATATATATATATATATATATATATATTGTTACGTATCTTGATCCTCAAGTGGTTAACTTGATGAATCTAGATAGCACAGAGATATATATTAAGGTATCAGTCAGCTGAAGGCAAAACAAAAGTAAAATCTAATAAAATAATTTCCTGTTGTTGCTTCCTTTCCTTTTGGATCTTAGGACTTGGTATCCTTTATTTGACTGATACTCTTTAATTATGAAAAATACTGAAACTAATTAAAGTCATGTAGTATTTAAAAAGAATTATTATTTAACCGAAGCTTAGTAGGCTATGGTTATGAACCGAATAAGTTATAGCTAAAGAAGGACTATTAATTTTATAAAAAGTCTTGAAAGATAAATATTAAAGTAAGAATATTTCTGTCTCTTACCCTTTTTGAAATGAATAGATAGTTTTCTTCTATGTCCTTTTATTTATATTTAATGTAATTATTCTTGGTTCTTGTCTTACGTTAATAGTATTATATTATTATTATCATCATCATCAGGAGTAATATCAAAGTCACATAAAAAGTTAGATATATATTTAATAATTAGTTAAATTTATTTCTTAACCACGTAACATTGAGGTTTGATTATGAGTAAATAAAGTTACAGGATCGTTTCATAGATTCGATTCAGGTCTCACTCAAATAATATGAAAAGCAAAATATAATATTTTGAAGCAAAAGAATTTTCTTCAGCTTAGAAAATCACTAGAAGTAATATTAACACAGCCATGTTAGTCTAAGGCGATATTACTAATAAGAGACAATAGCATCACCGTACTAAGGACCATTAAGCACTGTAAGCTTAATTCAAAGAAAATGAAAGAACTCGTAAGTATTAATATAAAACAATAGTATTACTTTCATCATAACCCAATTACTTAAAGAGTTGCTTTAGTCCACAAGTTAGTCAACTAAAATAGTTAAGTACATAATAATAGCGTTAACGTTAATTCCCAATCAAATAGTTAAGTACATAAATAGTAGCGTTAACGTTAATTCGCAATCAAATAGTTACACATAATAGTAGCGTTCACGTTAATTCCCAATCAAATAGTTAAACACATAATAGTAGTGTTCACGTTAATTCGCAATTAAATCGTTAAACACGTAATAGTAGCGTTCACGTTAATTCCCAATCACATATCTCACTAACCAACATAACATAAGTGTTTACACCGAACACACTTAACACACATTTATATAATCTGACTGACAGTCACAATCCCATTATAATACTTCACCCCGTCTTCCTCCAGCTGCAAGTTCACCTTCCCCAACTCCAAATGAGACTGATTTGAATGCCCACAACTCGGGTCTTATATACCAAACAATGATGGTGTAGGAACGAATCAGGAGGCGAGTGATGGTGCGCGCTCCAATCATAGCTCCTCGAATCACATAACAGGTGTGTCGTCCACTCACAGCTCCTGGCGTCGATCATACGTCATAACATCGGTCATCGAGGTATGGGGCGAGCTGGTATGGGACGAGATGGTTTGCCCACTCGCTCGTTCGCTCGCTAGTCTGCTTCACCACTTGGGTAGTTTGGCTCCTTGAACTCTAATTCTAACTCTTAAATTAACATACAGGGCTCCGTATGTCAGAATATATATATATATATATATATATATATATATATATATATTGATTTATTAATTTAGTCATTTTTATGCAGACCAATACACGAATAATAATAATAATAATAATAAGTAGTTACTAATCAGGAAATCTATTATATTTCGTCAGGCTCCTTGATGGCATAACCTCACTCAAGGCCTCGTCGCAACAAGGGTAAAAAAAAATAAAAAAAAATAAAAAAAATAAAATAAAAAATAAATAAGTTATATAAATTCATTGGGTTTACTGTTTGTTACCAACATATTTTAAGGGGAGGTGTTTAGTTTGTTCCCTAGACCTCCATCAAGCTTAAAATTACACCCCCTTGAGTTCCTTTAGGTATTTAGTTTGTTCCCTAGACCTCCATCAAGCTTAAAATTACACCCCCTCGAGTTAAGGGGAGGTATTTAGTTTGTTTCCTAGACCTCCATCAAGCTTAAAATTACACCCCCTTGAGTCCCTTTCAAGATAAATTTGTACATTTTTCGGTAGAAAAATGTCCCGGCCGAAGGCCGCTTCCTCTTAAATTACAGGCTCGCTATCGCTCGCCAGGATAAAATCGACACCTGAATTGCACGAAAGGTCTTAATATGGGGTGAAAGTTCTTAAAATCGCTAAACTGATGGGGCAAACGTTTTATAATATCAAAAGCAATGGGGCTAAACATGAGGGAGAAAGGGGTCAAGAAAAAAATCCCTCAAGTGGAGATCTCCCCTTAAAGGGGGTCACCGGCTTCTTTATCTTTCTCTCCTTTTCTCTCTTTCCCTGGATTGTATCCATTCGGCCCCATTCAGCCAACTGTTTTAAGACGTTTATCCCCATCCAGGTGTCGATTTCTTCCTGGCGAGCGATAGCGAGCCAGCATTGTAAGGAGAAATCCGGCTTCACCGGAGACATTTTCTATCGAAAAATGTATAAATTTAGCTTGCAATCAAAAAATATATATATATTTCCTGGCTCGCTACCGCTCGCCAGGAAAATATTGACACCTGGATGGGGTAAACGTCTTAAAACAGTAGGCTGAATGGGGCTGAATGGGGCCGAATGGATACAAGCCAAAGAGAGAGGGAGAGAAAGATAAAAAAAAAAAAAGCGAGGTGGGCTCCCTTAACCCCTCCAGTACCAGGGACGTTTTTTTTATCATAATCTGGCAACTCTTAGACGATTGTATTCAGCTTAGGAAGGACCTCTAGCCATAATAAGGCTTCAGGTTATCTCAATCAACCCTTTTAACTACCACAGATCCTTCCTAAGCTGCATAATGTCGTCTAAATATAGCTAGAATATAATATAACACACGTCGCTGGTACTCTAACTGGATGCTAACTTGCAAGAGAGTTCACTTTTTCAATTTGTACAATCTCCGACCCGTGGTAATAATGTGCTTGACCCTTTACTCGCAACTAAAGAAGAATTAATAGAGAATTTGAATGTTGGTGATGAATTCAGTAACAGAGACCATCGTACGATAACTTTCACTTTAAAGTTTACTAGTAACAAATCAAATAGCAGCATTGAGAAAGTCACTAATTTTAAGAAAGCAAATTTTCATAAACTTAAATCAAAGCTTAGAGAAACTGACTGGAGCTTTCTGACTAACAATAACGACATAAATACATCTTGGGAGTGTTTCACAACCACTTACCTTAAGGCAGTGCAAGACTGCATACCTTCGAAAATACGGCGTCCAGGCCATAATGATAAGCCCAAATGGTGGAATAAAGATATTTCAGACTGTCTGCTTGCTAAAAAATTTGCTAATGATAGATTAAAATCC